>QJPP01004755.1:0-66898 GCA_003996215.1 Jaltomata sinuosa
TGATCAAAAAGGTCATCAATCCTTGGAAGCGGATACTTATTCTTGATTGTAGCTTTGTTCAGTTGTCGGTAATCGATACACATTCTCAAGGACCCATCCTTCTTACGAACAAACAAAACTGGTGCACCCCATGGCGATGTACTAGGCCTAATGAAACCTTTTTCGAGTAGATCTTTTAATTGTTCCTTTAACTCTCTTAATTCTGCAGGAGCCATCCTTTAAGGGGGAATTGATATTGGCTGAGTATCTGGGAGTAGGTCATTGGCAAACTCAATTTCCCTTTCTGGAGGGATTCCTGGAAGCTCATCCGGGAATACATCTAGAAATTGACTCACCACGGGAACCGATTGAAGAGTCACTGGTCCTTCTTCTATACTTTGTACTCGGACTAAATGATAAATATAGCCTTTAGAAATCATTTTCTGGGCTTTAAGGTAGGAAATAAACCTACCCCTTGGCGTGGCAGCATTACCTTTCCACTCCAAGATTGTCTCTTTTGGAAAATGGAATTTGACAACCTTAGTTCTACAATCGATATTAGCATAACATGCAGCTAACTAGTCCATGCCCATAATGACATCGAAGTCAATCATATCTAATTCGATTAGATCAGCTGAAGTGAGATGGTCATAAATCCACACTGCACAATCTCGATAAACTCATCTAGCTATAATAGATTCACCAACCGGCGTAGATACAACAAATGGTCTAGGCAATAACTCAGGGCCTACCCCAACTTACCAGCAACGAGCGGGGTAACATATGAAAGAGTAGAGCCAGGATCTATAAGTGCATAAACAGCATGAGTAAAAATATTCAATGTACCTGTAACAACATCAGGTGATGATTCCAAGTCCTGGCGGCCGGCTAGAGCATAAGTGCGATTCTGACCACCGCCTGATCTGGATGCTCCTCCTCCTCCTCTACCTCTACCACGACCTGGTATAGCCTGTTGTCCTGTCCTAGGGGGATGAATAGTAGATGAAGAAGCTGCCATCGACCCTGTAGGCTGGGATATCTCACTCCTACCTCTACTCGGACAGTCTCGCATAAAGTGATGCCCACACGAATAACCAGTATCTGAACCCAGGCGACATATCCCAGGATGCTTCCTACCGCACTGAACACAAGGTGGCAAAGGTGGTCTCATCTGACCTGAATGCCCCTGGCGATAGGAACTGGATGCACCTGAACTGTCGCCTGGTCCAGTCTGAGAAAAATGATCATACCTCTGCCTTTGCAACTGATATGGGGCACCACTAGTAGGGTGGGATGATCGCCTATTAAAATGTGGCCTAACATTACCTCGTGGCTCTACATAGGACCCAGTAGATCTAGCCATCTTATTCTGATCCCTTTCTCGGCTTCGGTTATCTCCAATTTGTACTTCAAGATCCTCTGCAGTCTGAGCAATAGCCTGTATCTTAGAAATATTCATATCCTCTTGTGTGGCTGCTATTGTTAATCCCTTAATAAATTCATCCTTAAGGCCACGCACATATCGATGAACTCTAGCTCGCATCGTACTCACAATATCGGGGGCGTACCTGGCTAATGAATTAAACCTGAGGCTGTACTGTCGAACATTCATATTGCCCTGCCTAAGGGCTAGAAATTGATCAAGTCTAGCCTCTCGAACCTCCTGTGGAAGATAGTGAGCTAGGAAGGCCTCTGAAAATTCCTCCCATTCAGCTGGGGGTGCATTTGATCCCCTAGACCGATCCCAGACTCGAACCATAAAATGGCCACATCTCGTAACCTGAAAGATGCAAACTCCACTGCCTCCACTACTGTTGCATGCATGACTCGAAGTACTCGATAAGTCTGATCAATAAACTCCTGAAGATCCTCACGTGGGTCAGAGCCTGTAAATATAGGAGGACTTAGGCTGATAAACTCTCGAGCCCTAGAACTTTCTGAGCCACCTGACCTAACACTCGTTGATGCCCCAATTTGTTGTTGTTGTGTGGCTACCATCTGGGTCAATAATCGAACAGCACTCCTGATGTCCTGGTCCTCTGCTTCAGGTGGAGGAGCTACAGGTGCTGGTTCATCTCTAGCTATCTCAGATGCCACTGGAGCAGGTGGGGGCAGGGGTACTGGATCCCCTCTAGTCTCATCAGGTACTTGATAAACTGGGATCTCTGGTGTCGGTGATTCACTTTGAGCCTCAAATCTATCCAATCGGATAGGCGGGGAACGACTAGTACCTTCCCCCATATCCGTGCCAACCCATCGGCTACTCATTTGTCTGGTCACAGGCATTTCTGTAAACAAGAAATAGGAAAACATGAATTAGACTTCAAACATCTTATGACCTCGCTCTATTGCACGATCTAGCAAATGAAAGAAGGATAACAATTCCTAAATGTCCCGTAGCCTCATGATTATAGGTATGGTGCACAACACACCCATAAACAAGACTCTACTAGACACGGCGTGTAAACTCCCTGGGATTCGACGTGCTCTGATACCAAGTTTGTCACGCCCCAAACCATGGGAGGCATGACCGACACCCGAAGCCCCAAAAGGCCGAGGGTGTCAAAATAGAGTGTATCTCTATTGAACCTGCTGGGGGTATTAGATCGACAAGGTCTCTAAGAATAGCAATTTGAAACACTAAAAGCTCAATAGTAGTTAAGCAACTCAAGGCCGACAAGGCTATTATCATAGTAGATAGCTAATAACAAGGCCGACAAGGCCATACCCAACCCTGATATACACATACACGTCTACAAGCCTCTAGGAGTAAGTAAAATATCTCATATCCAGGACAGGGCCCTGGACTACCCATAAGTTGTACATATACATAACCTGGCCAAAATATAGGCTAGACCTCTGACTCGTCAGCTACAGGAAGAATGGAGCTTACCAAAATGGCTGAACTTTGCAACTCCTACTGAAGAGATCTGTCTGGATATCTGTCTGGACCTGCAGGCATGTATGCAGTGCCCCCAGGCAATGGGGACGTCAGTACGACAATAATGTACTGGCATGTAAGGTAGAAACATAAAAGCAAGTCGCAAGTAGTAAATCCGAACAAGATACAATATGAAACTTGTAAACTGTAATTGGTAAGACTCGTTAAGCTCTTTCTCTTTTATTCTTTTTAGAACACAACACATGCATTAACTCACGCTACAACTCACTCTTTATAACCCACACTGAACCACAATAGCGCCTCGGCGCACCCTATATTTAATAGCCTCAATATGGCAGTAGCGCCTCGGCGCACACTATGTATGTAATGGCCTCAATATGGCAGTAGCACCTCGGTGCACACTATGTGTATAATGGCCTCAATATGGCAGTAGCACCTCGGTGCACACTATGTATATAATAGCCTCAATATGGCAGTAGCACCTCGGTGCACACTAACACGCAAACCACACATAATAAGTGTATTACTAGATTGACCTTCAAAGCTATTCTTGTTATTATGAAGGTTCATTTAGATAACTTCTTTAGCCTTGGCTTACTAGGTGTTGGAATCAACATACCAAACACATATAAATGGGGATTTGACTTTCTAACTTTCCTTGTATACTTTCTAAAGCTTGATTAGAGATCACAATACAAAGAAGAAACTTGACAAAAGGATAACTTACGTTTCGTGCAAAAAGAATCAGATTTTTATAAGAAGGCGACTTGAATCACCATAATGTATAAATTAGTTCCTTAAGACTTGTTGAGTTACCAAATCAGCTCTCTTACAACAAAATACTCAATTTCCTTCTTTCGGAGATTTAGAGTTCTATTTCTAGATTCATGCCGATAAGGAATAAAGAAGCCTTAACATACCTCGTTCCTTCCAAAGATTGCGCTTACCACAACTTGGACTTTCCCTTATTAAGTTAATCTACAACACAAGGGTATAATGAAGCTAATATTAGCTCTTAAACCTGCTGCAACATTCCCAAAACAGTAGCTAAACATTTCCCGGGCAGATTTACATATTTTGCATTAATTAAAGGTGTATCGTCACACCTTTCTCCCCTATCCAATACACATCACACACACACCAACCTACTGCCTCCAATAATACAAAACACATCAAACATCCCCTACACCACTCACCATGCCGAAATACAATAGCAACACATTGAACCCACGGCTTCCGATCGCCGTCCCGTGAGTTCTTAACAACAATTCAACAACAATTGTCCATCCGAACTTCAATCCAAAAATATTATTATGGGCAGAGTACTTACCACTCTTGAAGGTGTGTTTTTATCCTCTTTTTATTGATGCTTTAAAAGCTTAAGTACCCCCTACACATACACCAACAAGAGAAGAAGAAATTTCTTAATTGTTACATAATTTCTATGTGTTAAATCATAAGAAAGGGGCTGCCATAGTTCATGTCTTTCTTACCATAGGATATCCTAGCTATATGTAGTATATGAATACCAAGATAACAAGTTGATTAACTCACCTTATGCTTCAATTAATCTTGGTCTTCTTAGAACCCTAAAGGGAGAGAAGGGCTGCCAAAAGGAAATGAGATAAGAGAGAATTTTCCAGCTTTTTGTGATCAACATTGATCAGCAAAAGGCCTATATAAAGGGACCTTTTTGGCCGACTTTTTTTGAGTATATTTGGGCCAAAATGGGTCAAGAAACTTGGGCCAAAATTACCCTTTGCTTGGGCCTCAAAGGGGTTAAGTTTTGGGGCTGATTTTGGGCTTCTCTTGGGTCAAAATGTGGTCAATATTGGTGGCTAACTTTTGTAGTTGTTTGGGCCAGATTTGGTTGTGCTTTGATGGGCCAACTTTAAGCTTCATTTGGGCTACCATTAGGTCTAATAATCCATGGTGTTGCTGCCCGTAATCGGCCCTCGGAATTTAGTTCGTTAGCGTAGGTAGGTGATGCACCTACTTGTCACCTAAGAGCTTAGATATGTCGAGCAAGTACCTCACTTGTTTTATCTCATTTTCAAAACCCTCCTCCTTATAACTTAACTTAACACTTATATACATTTGACCATTTCAAATTCTAGGCCAAAGTACCCCTTCACAATCTCGAGCTCAAATACCTTCGTCGATATTTACTTAGTCACATAGGTTTTGAAAGGTACGGGGTGTTATAACTCGACCGTACTGCATCAATACACAACCAAGACCGACCCCTGAAGCATCACAATACACGGCAAAACTCTAACCCTCAACCAGCAAAGTCAAAACTGGAGCTGAAGTCAATAAGGTCTTAAGCCTCTGGAAGCTATCCTCGCACTGATCAGACCACTAAAATCAAACATCCTTCCTAGTCAGTATAGTCAAGGGTGCTTCTATGGAAGAAAATCCCTCAACGAACCATCTGTAATACCCGGCTTACCCCAAAAAGCTATGAACCTCGGTAGGAGTAGTAGGTCTAGGCCAATCATGAACTGCATAAACTTACCCTAGGAATGCAACTGACTCTAACCAAATTCACACTTTGAGAACTTGGCGTAAAGCTGATGATCTCTCAAAGTCTGAAGTACAGTCTTCAAGTGCTGCTCATGCTTATCTCTACTCCTTGAGTATACCAGGATGTCATCAATGAGGACTATTATGAACATATCCAAGTACGAGCTAAGCACCCTGTGCATCAAGTCTATGAAGGCTGTGGGGGCATTAATAAACCCAAAAGAAATCACCAGGAACTCATAGTGGCCGTAACATGTCTTGAATGCTGTCTTAGGGATGTCCTCCTCCCTAATCCTCAACTGATGGTAGCCAAACCTCAAATCAGTCATAGAAAACACGGCGGAACCCTGAAGCTGATAAAAAAGGTCATCAATCCTGGGCATCAGATACTTATTCTTCATTGTCACCTTATTTAACTGCCGATAATCAATACACATCCGCATCGACCCATCCTTCTTCTTCACAAAGAGAACAAGAGCATCCCAAGGAGACACACTCGGTCTAATAAACCCCTTAGCTAACAAATCGTTGAGCTGCTCCTTAAGGTCTCTCAACACAGCATGAGCCATACGGTAGGGAGGAATAGAAATGGGCCTGGTGCCTGTCTCTAACTCGATGGAGACATCAATATCCCTCTCAGGTGGAAGGCCTGGTAGGTCGGTAGGAAATACATCTAGGAAGTCTTTAACCACAGGAACAGACTCAGGAGATGTAGGGTTAACACTAGCATCTCGAACATATGCTAGATAATCTAAACATCCACGCGATATCATCTTGCTAGCTCGAAGACAAGAAATGATCCCAAACGGTGCATAGCTAACAGAACCCTACTACACAATCGGGGATACACCAGGTACGACTATGGTAATGGTCTTGGCATAGCAATCCAAAGTCGCACGGTGAGTGGATAACCAGTCCATGCCTAGTATCACATCAAAATCCAATATATCATGTATCATCAAGTCAGCCCAAGTGTCCAAATCACCAACAAATATCACACAGGATCTCACAATCCAATCCACTACTAAAGAATCTTCTACTGGGGTCGAAACAGAAACAGGAACAAACAATGGCTCATTAGCCAACCCCAAACAAGGTAGAAAGTAGGGAGATATATATGATCAAGTGGATCCAGGATAAAAAAAAGCATAAGCTGTCTGACGGCATACAAAAATCATACCTGTGATCACAATATCTGAGGCCTCTACCTCCAGTCTCCCAAGGATCACATAGAACTGACGACGACCTCCACCTACCTGACTGCCATCCCTACCACCTGCTCTGCCACATGGGGCACTACCCCTAGCCTGACCACCAGACCCTCTAGCCGAAGGGTGAATTGCTCGCAGTAGCTCAGCTGGCTGATATGTACCCTACTGGGATCAATCTTTAGCAAAGTGACCAACCACACCACAAGTATAGAAAGCCCCTGACGACCTACTCAGTCGGGATAAACCAGCAGAACCCGAATGGCCACCATGGCCTGATGCCCAAGAATTTGTACCTCTTGATGGCTGACGACTGTGACCTCGCTGACTGCCCTGACCCTGCTCAACTAAGAACCAGAATCCTGAAATGACGCATGTACCGGTCAGTTAGACTGACCCTGATGCTGCTGCGACTGATAACCTCGGCCTTACTGGCCTGAACCTCTACCACTATGCCTAGAACCACTGTAACCACCCTAATATCGAGGCCTCTTATCTCTGGCCACGATATAATGACGACGCAATTCCTTAACTGTGCGGGCATAGTCTTCAATGGACTGGAATGACCAACTGCTAGCAACCAGTATATCTGCAGGCTCTCTGAACTCTCTCCGCAGCCCCGAAAAAAATCTACGTACTCTGTCAACCTCAGTAGGGATAATCTTGGCTCCAAATAGAGAAAGCTGATGGAATCGGGTCTCATACTCTAAGGCGGTCATGGTATCCTGAGAAAGTCTAGTGAACTCCTCCCTCCGACGCTCTCGTTTGCTCTGTGGCAAGAACTTGGCCATAAAGGCCTCATAAAACTTATACTAGGTCAAGGGAGGTGATGTAGAAGGCCTGCAAGCAACCTGTTCCCTCCACCATAACTTCGTTGGACCGTCCAGCTAATATGAAGTGTAGCCAACCCTGTGAGTCTCCAATAAGACCAAATGGTGCAATATCTCCTCACAGGTAGTGATAAAGTCAAATGGGTCTTGACCCGATGTACCAGCGAATCACGACGGTGCCAATCTCAGAAACCTACCCAAGGCCTTCTGCTCTGTCTCTGTTATAGTAAGGCGAGGAGAAAGAGGCAGGGCAACCAATGGAACTATAACAACCTCATCACGGGGAGCCGTAGTAGCAGGTTGCGCTCCTAAACTGAACACCCAGGGCTGCCCTCTGAGAGGATTTTTGGGCTATCTCAGAAGGACGCTCCCCAATCATACCCAATAGCTGAAGTAACAAACCATGAATATCTTAAGACTGAGCTGGGGAAGAAGATGGCACAGAAACTGATGCTGGAACTGGTACTGGAGCTGGTGGTGCCTGGGCTATCCCCGGGCCCATATAATGCTACTATGGAGTTAGCTCTGGCTTGTAGTCATACTCAGGCTCTATATCAACCCTAGCAGCTCTAGCAGGTGCCGCTGCTCTGCGGCACTCTCAACCCGTACCTCTACACCGGTGACCACCCCGGACCTAAGCTGGAGTCGAAGGTGCAGGGGTAGGAGGATCTCCTCTGCCAGAAGTTGAAGATCTCGTACGAACCATCTATGGAAGTGTGAACCAGAATAAGTGAGACACACTCGTATGAACCATCTGTGGAAGTAGAAACTTTCAAGAATACTACACACAAAAAGAGGAACAAGAACAGTCCATTTTCCTAAGATGTCACTATAGCCTCCCAAATATTGAGTACGAACGTTTCCGCCCGAATCCACAGGACTCTACTAGACATTGGCTCCTATACTGATGACACCGGTTAACCTAGGGCTCTAATACCAAGCTGTCATGACTCGATTTCTCGATCAAGATGGCACCTATAACCCTCCTGTAGGTGAACTAATCCCCATAACCCGGAATGATTAGTACTGGGCTACCTTCTAACAACTTAAGCAGAAGATTCGATACATAAGAAGAAGCAAGGGAATAATGAGAAGAAAATAGATACAAGAAAGATATAAACAAGCAGAATCTAATAAGCCAACCCAAAACCTGGTATCAAAGCGTATAAGAGCTGAACTACATCAGGAGTACAAAGCTCCAGAAGTCATATATACACAATGTCTCCAAAATTATAAGAGTACAAAATACACCAAGGATAATTAAAGTCAAGCTCTGAACGCCAAGAGCTTACCCTCAGCCTAGAGGATCCGAAAATTGCACCCCGCACAAATATCCAACGCGCTAATGGTGATGACCCACGCTATGATCTGCACCAGAAGATGTAGAGGGTAGGGTGAGCACCAAATGCAAAGCAAAAGGTTCCCAGTAGGTATCATAGGCCGACTGTGCACATATAAAGTAAAAGAGCAATAGCAGGCAGAGTAGGAATAAACATACACATAATTCAACGATAAGCACACAGGAGCTATCCCAGAGGGAAGACAACAAAAATAACATATAAGGATAGCATATAGAGTATATACACACAACAATCACAGGTGAAAGTAAGAACAACGCACCTGGGATCCTAGCAAAAAAAGTATATATAAGAATAAGTTATAGAAATGAGCGCTATATTGGTACCCTCAAGTATAAGGAAAAAGGGAGAGAAGAATAAAGTTAGACATACTAGACATACAGGAATTCATACCTAATCAAGTCATACCAAACTTAATCCAGGAACTAACCACCTCAAAGTAATCATGGTCATACTCAACCGTAAAAGGGAACAATATTAGAATAATGTAACAAGAGCCTACCTACAGTCCCTCGGCCGCCCATACAATCGAGGAACGCAATCAAGTGAAAACAAACCCTCCAGCATCCCATACTACCAGAGCGTACAATCAACAAATAACAAACAAGGGTGGTATCTTAAACAATGGATGATATGATGCATGAAAACCTCAGGGTGAAATAGAACCTCTGTATGTTCCTCCTCCGGTGCTGATTGGGCCCAGTAGGAAGGTTCCATGGAAGGACAAAACCCGTATACCTCTACTTCAGTGTATACCCTTCCCCCCGGCACACGCAGCCCAAAGCCTCAGGCCCATAGTGGCAAGGTCCATGGAAGTCCCGGACCCCATACTAAAACTCAGAATCAAAACATGTCCTCTAGAATTGAACCAGGTTCAAGCCAGTGGTTAAGTCTCAAATATGCATGCCTAGACCCTGTCTAGGACTAAAACAGTGAAAAAGATGTCTCAAAAACCCTTCCAAGGGTGCCCGGGCACAACCGGGTCTAAAACAGTAGTAAAAACATCTCAGATGCTCGAACCGGCCGAGCCTGATATCATTTCAAATCAGTAAGAAACCTCAACTAGCACTCCGACCCGATCGAGTCTAGCAATAGTGGTAAATCATAATAAAACCATATTTTTAATCTTATTTTACCCCAAGAAGATCCACGTATCAAGTCAAATCATATCCAAATCCAATTTCATCAAAAATGGGCCCCCGAGGCGATGCAAGGTTTAGAAAATCAGTTCCCGTAGGCCCGATGCCAAAAACCATACTAAAACATGGAAAAACGTCTTTATATGCATGAAAATGATATGATCAACCCAAATAGCTACCCAGCAACTCACAATAAACCTAACGGCCCTGCATAACCTCCGAAGATACTCAACAAACATAACCAGCCTAGAGGATAATTTTATGTCCGGGACTCGCGGACATTCCCAATAATCCCACCTTCTATGTTACAAAGTCAACAAGACCTCACGGGGTCACAAGGGTAATAAATATATCAACTAATAGGAATACCACACACAACGGAGGAAAGAAATAGAATGAATCATGGAAAGACGGTCAAGGTATGTGGTACCAACCTAATAAACCAACCCAAGGATGCCAACTAGTATAATTTTACCCGATATATGTGAAGTCTAGGGAGTTAAGTCGTAACTTACCTGTCATTAAATGACAAGCTGCGAGAACTATGATATCTGAAGCCGAGCTGCTCCGAGAAGCTCAGAATGAGAATTAAACTATTTAATTCATGCATTAAATGTTAAGACGAGTCTAATGATACACATATTGCTACAATTGTAGTCGGGTTAATATCTGGGTCAAAACCGGGCTCGCAACCCGAAACCAAAAAAGAAAAGAACCACGATGGCCCCAACGATGCGAAGAAGGCATGCTCCAAATATGAGCACAATTGGACAAGGGAAGGGCACCAAAACAGCCCTCCCAAGTTGGGGATTAAAGAATGGAAATTTCAAAACTAAAAATGGAAATTGGGAAAGAATTACTTACCAAAATGATAGAAAATCAGCCCAAGACGGATAAAACTTCACATCCACAAACATGGACAAGCTTAGGTGGAAGAATCTATCACAAAATCCAAGATTTGGATGAGCATCAATTGAGGAATTAAGAGAAATACCGAAGAAGGGAAGTTGCGGAAGATGACTTACCAAGAGGCAAAGAACTACGGATAATCAACGAACAAATAATTTTCCAAGGTTTAGAACAGAAATGGAGCCAAATGGTTGAGAAGGGCTAGAAAAAATGAAATGACAGCAATAAATAGTTGTTGCCCGTAGCCAATTTTTTGCACTTTTTAGAAAACTCGATGGGACATTCTGGGCACAATCGAAAAGCTATATTCTAAAACCAATAGTGCTAATAGAGTGGAAACGACATTTCGGACTCAACGAAATTGATGAAACTTCCATATGAGGTTATTTAGGAGAAATGTTGACCCAAGTCAACACTAACGAAAAGGAACTCAAAGGCTCGAAATGAGTTCGACTCACCTAGAACCCAAACCAACCATTTCCTTAGCCCAAACTCAACATTTCGGAGCTGATGAAATCATCGGATTTTGAATCCGACACTCTGATCATCAAAGGTCACCCGAAGTTACACTTTCAACTCCACATGACCTGAAAACTGAGAAAATTACACAAAACTCACCACCGGAAGTTCTCAGGCCTCAACTAAAGGTCCAACTAGACCAAACTCATCGCTCCAGAGCTAACGGAACTGTCAGAATTCAATTCCGAGCAAGTTAACTAAGAATGTTGACTAAATTCAACAATATTCTAAGTTTAAAGCTCTAAAATAGCCGAACGACTAAAATGACCAAATGAACGACTAGGGCACGAAACTACCGATCCCAGCAAGCCATAAATGACTTGGGGCCACTACATGAAGGACCTAACAGTGCAATAAATTCGAAAATGCAAAGATGACCGAAAGGATCATCACAACAGACTAGGGGTGTGCTTCTGATGGGTCATACACTGAAATTAGGATTAACTACTTAGCTTATTCTCAATTAGAGTATGAGTAGCCTTGGTTAAAGGTATGTTCAATTATTTCTCAACCAATCAAACATATAGAAGCCTTGGATTCGTTCGAACCCCAAGGCTTAGCAACATTTCAACCAAATGGCTTACGTGGGTTGAGTTATTTCTAGCCTCACCCTTAGATGAGAAATTCTTAAGTTTAGCTATTTCTCGCCTGAACTATTTATAGAACTCCCAAATCCTTACTAGGAATCTTTATCCAGTTATAGAAATTCTTTCTCAAGCAAGAAAATAATTAGAAAGCTAAATTATTGTTTGCAAACATTAATTATTTAATTAAAACTGAGAGGATTCACTAGACGCACACATAATAATCAATTATAAGCACAAATAATTAATACCCAATCCCAATTTCAAACACCCATCATTGCACACACCCCTAGAGAGGAATTTATCTACTCATAATAAAGGAAATAGAAAATATACCAAGTGGATAATCATCAATTCCATTCATATTCATAAATTATCTTAAATTCCAAGCTTAGAGTTGTTAACAATGGAGTTTTCTCACAAGTTTTAAGGAAGAAAAAACCCTAGAATGTACTACAAAGTGTACTCTATGAATAATATCCTAATTGGGGAAAAACTGTCATGACCTGATTTCTCAGTCATGATGGCACTTACAACCCCCAGTAGGCGAACCAATACCCGTATCCCAGAACAGTTAGTAATGGACTACTACCTATCAGGTTAGCGGAATAAAAAGTAAAATAAATGGAATCAAGGTTTATACGAGAATAAAAATAACAACAGGAGTACATATAAAACATACGGAAGCTAAACCAATACCCAAAACCTGGTATCATGGCATATAAGAGTCGAATCTACATAAGGAGTACAAAGGGTCCAAAATAATACATATACATCATGTCTCTGAAGCTAAGAGAGTACAAAATATATAAAAGATAAACTTAAGTCAAGCTCCAGTAGCCAAGATCTCACCCTCAGTCTGGGACAATCCAATATCTCCATGCACGAGTCTCCCACAAGCTAGCGATGATGGCTCACATTAGGACCTGCACCAGAAGATGCAAAGTGTAGTAAGAGCACCAAATGTGAAGCAAATGGTACCCAGTAGGTATCATAGGCCAACTGGGCACATATAAGATAAAAACATAGTAACACGCAGAATAGAAACAAATAGTCATAGAATCGATGAATAAGTACACAGAACTAGCCCAACTCCTATTTTTGGAATATTCCTGGGGCAAGAAGGTTTCTAACCTGTAAACCACTAGCTACGCACCCATTGCTTCCTAGCAGCTCTATTACTAGGTAAGTGAACACCTCAACGACTATCTTGTCTTCTAATACTACAATACAATCATACTATTTATCAACCATTAGAGTTTAGTAAACTTCTTCTCGCTTTACGCCCTCGGATCACAGCCTTGACTCCACGTAAACACTCTAAATAGCTTTAGCATTTCTTGAGTTGAAAAGGTATTTATAGATTTTAGAGCTCAGGGGAAGGTGGCATCTCTGTTTGCGCACATTGGAGAAAGTGCTCTGCTAGTGAAATCGGTCCATTGACACCTATATTCAACAGCACGGGGAAGTGGAGGAAAGAAGAGAACGTAAAAAGGGAAAACAAAAGAATGCTAGCAAGTAGAATATATACACAACAGGCACCAGTGAAAGTAAGAGAAGACGCACCTGGGGTCCTTGCAACAACAATATATAAATAAGTAGTTTTAGAAGTGGATGGTATACCGGTAACCTCAAGTACAAGGGAAGGGAGGAGAAGAATAAAGATAGGCATGCTCAGAAAAAGGAATTAACAAACAAAATAATCATACCAATCTCAAGTCAAGAAATTAACAATCTCTCAGAAACCAACTTCACATATAGCTATGATAGGGAGTACTATTGCGATAAAGTAACAAAGAGTCTACCTATAGTCCCCCGGCCGCCCATACAATTGAGGAACACAATAAAGTAAAAATAAACCCTCTGGATGCCTATATAACCGGAGCATACACTTAATAAACAAGAAACAAGGGTGGAACCTCAAACAATAAATGATATGATGCATGATGAACTCTAGGTGGAAAAGTAACTCTGTATGTACCTCTTTCGATGTCGAAAAGGCCCAGCAGGTATGTTCCTTGGAAGGACTCTGCCCATATACCTCTACTCCACTGTATACCCCTCCTCCAGCACTCGTAACCCAAAGACCTTGGTCCGGATCAGCAAGGTCAATGGAGGTACAGGACCTTGTACTATAACTCAATCTCGAAAATATCACCCGGAGTAGGTCCAGAATCAAGTTGGAGACTCAAATCTCAAAAATGCATGCCCAAACTCTGTCCAGGTTTAAAATAGTGGGAAAATGTATTAAAAACTCCTCCAAGGGTGCCCGAGAATAACCAGGTCTAAAATAGTAGTAAAACATCTCTGATGCTCAGTACGACCGAGTCTAATACCATCTCAAATCAGTAAAAAAATCCATCTAGCACTACAACCCTACCGATTTTAGGAATAGTAGTAATTACTGATGATAGAAACCATACTTTACTATCTTTTACCCCAAGAAGATCCACAAATCAATTCCAAATTATTTCCAAGTCATTTCCGTCGAAAACGCACCCCTAGGGCCATGCAAAGTTTAGAAAATCAACACAAGTAGGCCCAAATCCAAAACTGTAGTAATATGGTAAAAATCCTCTTTATATTCATGGATATAACATGATCAAACACAATAAGCCGCCCAATAACTCACAAATAACCTATAAGCCCTACACAGGTTCAAATCACTCTACATCACAGATAGCGAGCCTAGTATCACGATAACGATGTCCGGGACTCACGGACACCCCTAAATAGCCCACTATCTATGGTCTAGAGTCAAACAAGGCCACACAAGACCACAGAAGACCACAGAAGACCACAAGGGTGATACTATAAAACTACTAGGAATACTACACACAATGGAGGAAAGAACATGACAGATAGGGAAAACCAGTCAATGGTCTGTGGTGCCAAGCTAATAAACCTAACCCAAGGATATGAACTAGTACACTTTTGTCCGATATATGCGAAGTCTAGGGAGTTTAGACCATAACCTACCTGTCGTCCGACGATAAGCTGCTGGCACGACGATATCCGAGGCCAAATGACTTTGAGAAGCTCTGAATGATATCAAACTATCGAAACATAAATAACACATAAAAATGAGACTATTGATACCCATAATTCTAAGGTAATAGTTGGTTTGAAATTTGGGTCAGCGGTAGGCCCGTGGGCCGTGCAACCCAAAATCAAAAATGAAAGTGCACACTATGATCACCATGACCAAGGGGGCACATGTCGAAAAATGAAGGAAAAAGGGCAAGGAATTCAGGCCAAGACAACCCCTAAAGTCAAGAAACCAATTAAGGAAAATTTAGGAATAAAAATCGGAAATTGGCAAGAATACACTTACCACTACGAGAAAATTCACCAAGGAATGGAATCAACAAACCCCCACGGACCATGCAAAATCCCAGCAGAGCAGATTCTTCAAGAAATTACTAAGCTTAGGGAAGTAACAACAATGGTGGGTCTTCAACAATGTAGGAAAACACTTGGGGAAGAAGATGACTTACCAAAATACAAAGGGAGCGAGAATTATCAAGGGAACAATGAATTCTCCAAGGTTTAACTTATTAACGCAAGCTAGAGAGAGTGTATTTGTGTTAGCAGTTGGGAGAAATAAACAAAGAGAGTTGGAAAAACAAAATGGAAAAGTTATATACTACCCATGGTCCTTCATTGCGATCATGAAGGGACCCCTCATGGTCACAAGGACCACGCTGGCTAGACCATCGCGATCGCGAGGACTAGCAACGCGATCGCAAAGAACAAAGGGGGAGAAGCTTCATCGCGATCATGACATGAGATCATGCGATCGTGAAGAACAAGGGACCAAATGCTTCATCACGGTCGCGAAGAGAGAAGGTCCTGATAGCAATTAAGGCATGGGGCCTGCACCTGCAATAACAAAAAATCTGTAACTTTTCCAAAACTTTACGGGGCATTCCGGGCACAATCGGAAACCAATATTCAAAAACCAATAATGCTTACAAAGTGGAAATGACGTTCTGGACTCAATAGAATCGATGAAACTTCCATACGTGGTAATTTAGGATAAATGTTGACCCAAGTCAACACTAACTAACAAACAACCAAAGACTCGAAATAAGCCTGGCTCACCCGAAACCCAAACCAACCACCTATCTAACTAAAACTCAACATTCCAGAGCTGATGGAATCATTGGATTTCAAATCTGACGCTCTGATTATTAAAAGTTGACCAAAGTTATACTTTTAACTTCAAATGGCCTGAAAACAGAGAAAGCAACACAAAATCAACATCAAAAGTTCTCATGCCTCAGCTAAAGGTCTAACTAGACCAAACTCAATGCTTCGGAACTAACAAAACTGTCAAAATTCAATTCTGAGCACGTTAGCTAAGAATGTTGACTAAAGTCAATGATATAGTTAAGGCTCTAAAATAGGTAAACGACCAAAATAACCAAACGAATGACTAGGGCACCGAACTATCGGTCCCAACAAGCTATAGATAACTTGGGGCCGCTACAGCAAAGCTCTAACAGTACAATGAATGAATAAATGTGAAGATGACCGGGGTCATCACAAAAACTAAACGTAAAATCCTTGCACAGATCCCAAAAAGGGCCTTGGGAAGTTTCCAATTACGCAATAGCTTTTTTAGACCATTTTTCACTTTGGTTAACTTGCACTTCCACCTGTGCTAGCACCTGTAGCCGCTCTTAACTACTTGGGGAACTCAGGTGACAAGTATTGTGACAGTGTGAATCTCTTTGCCTGTGGTTGCATCTTCCTGGGCACCTATGATCGCCCTTGGTGACGTGCAACACACAGGTGCCTAAACTTCTAGGCAAAATTCTATGTGCTTCATGCATTGGCACCTGTAGCATGCAGGTTCCTTATTATGACACATAGGTCCTTTCACACATTACTAGAAAAGTCTATTCTACTGATCATCTCTTGACTTAGCTTCTTTTCAAAGTCTATTTGGGTTCAAATCCTCTTCTATCTTCATTGCTCATGAATGCCTACATATAAGAGAATAGAAGCATAAAATCTTTTTAAAAATATCAAATCAAGGCAATAACTCATGTTTAAGAGCTAAATAAGTTGGTGGATTACCAACTTATTAAACTTCCAAACTTGAATTATTGCTTGTCCTCAGGAAAAGCACTTATAAAGCCAAGGATTGACTCAAACTTCCCAAAACACAAGGATTGAACAAAGGATTGCGATAACTCAAAGCAAAAGAAAACAATAAACAAAAGTCTTAAAATAAAAGACTTAAAACAAAAATACTAATCTCGTTTGGTACCACCACAAGAACAAGGAAAATACACTTCATTTCAAAAGCTCATTTCGAGAGACTTCAGTTCTCATTCATAATCAGGGGAACTTTTCATTTAAAACAAGATCATCAAGATTCTCAAGTCATTGGAATTAACCATCAAGGTTTCCCTCGAGATTAGCTACATAACTTGTCTCATTCATTCCTCTCAATAGATATTAAGACTTCATTATTAACTCAAAGGATGTAATTCCACTCACCAGAAGAGAGAATCCCACTCACCATCATGCAATTCATAATATAGTGATTATAAAAGAATATAAAGATTCTCACTCTCTCAAAGAATTTCAAGTGCACACACGTAGAACCATAGGCTTCCTATTTATATAATTCTCTACTAATGTTTAGTTATAAAGCTCAGAATCATGTAGGACTTGCGGGCTATAGTGTAGACTAGGGTTAAGGTGAGATGTTTATTTGGCTCAAGTGACTAAATCTCCCTATGCTATGATTAGGAATGCAAGTACACTGTTCATATTTTAAATTCAACTTCACCTTATTCCTCCTTCTCACAACCCAAGCTGTCCCAACAACTATTCTTCGAAACACCCTTTGGTTTTGCTCATTTGGTAGTACCATTTTTTTATCTTTCATTCATTCATCTTTTGATACTTTAAGCAATTAAGCATTGGGTGCTACCTCATATTGAATCTCAGCTCCTTTTTCTAACATTAATGCACCCTAAACATAGACTTTTAGCCTACACTTTTACTTCTAGAAACTAGGGAGAATGAGTTCCAAGATACAAGATTCAAGACGGGTCAAGGTGTCTAACTTTGGGTGCCAAGAAATGGTTAAAGGCTCCAAGGGGTTGAACATGATCAATGTTAAGGAAATGAACTTTTAGGTAAAGTGACTAATTCAAAAAAGGCCTAAGTTCATCTTCCAAGCTGAGGAATGTCTAGGATTTCACCTTGAGTCACATTCGAGGCAAGTTCTAGATGACATGCAATGCACAAGAACTAAGTAAACCTTACCACATAAGGCATAACATCACAAAGGGTCAATAATTAGTCTCAAAATCGATTGAAACGAATGACTTTTGACAAGCTATTTAAAGTTTTGGCATAACTCCTTTGTGAATTAATCAAGACAAAATGAAAATGTGCAAGTCATGACAAGAGAATGCTTTTTTCAAAAATCATTTTCCCCTATTTTCTCTATTCCAAATTCCTTTTCCAGGAAATTTTTTTGTAGGTCCCATTCAAGACAAGTGCAACACAGACTCAAAATAAATACTAAAACATGGCATTTTTCCTTAAGAAAGTTGCCTCTCAATCTTTCATAAGGAAATGTCACCAAGCTCGACACAAAAATAAAGAAAAGAAAATTTTTGCTCCTTGGGAAATAACCTTGGTATAAAGTAAACCCTCAGAATTTATTTAACTAAATAGTATCTACAAAGGCGATGTTTAAACTACACGCTCATGGATCATAGGAGAACGAGTCCCGGCATAGGCAGTAAGCATGATTTGTAAGGCACATGTAGTAAAATAATAGGCATGTAGGACTAACACGCAACATGGCATACTCACATCCAAAATAAAAGATCAAGTGCGACGAGGGTGCAATATAAATCATGATGGAATTTACATCAATGAAGACATAGAATGAAAACATACTTGACAAGGGACAAAAGATGATATCAATTACAATCAAGCCCAATAAGGGTACAAAATAAAAAGAGTAAACCCACCCCCAAACTTAAAGCAAAACGTTGTCCATAATGCAAGAAAATAACAAAACAAGAATGGGTGTGAGGACTCCATGAAGAATCTAAGAATGAGGATGATGCCTTCCTAAATGTTTTGGGTGCCAATCTTTTTTGGGATTAGGCTCTGGAGGAATATAAGCATGAGACGAATTAATTTTGAACTTGACAATAGAAGGGATCGATGGATCTCTTGATACCTCAAGAGGACTATATGGGTCGACAAATTCCCATCTATCTGGGATTGTCATCAACTGGTGGAAAGAGAGGGTTGAGGGACCCCAACTATAGTCGGCATAATAATATTTAACCATTACTCTATGAAATTGTATGTACTATTGTTCTCTCTGTGAGGATCTTGGATGTTATATGACATCCGTACGAGTCTGCTCTACCTCTATAGTCTCAGCCGTATAAACATTTTCATTCAGATCATGACCAACACACCAATTGTCTGGAGGGCTCCTTTTTCTCTAGGGTGATACTGGAGTAGAAATTGGTAAATTTATGTCCAGGACTAATTGTGGAACCCTTGATTTGTTTTGGTTCAATTAATCCCTGGGTGAACTAACACTACCTTCTACTGTATCAATTTGAGCACAAAGTTTGCCTAAACTACTCATTACCAGCTTCAAAGTTGCCTTGATAGCATTCTGAATCGTGGATTAAATATCTGTAGCTAACTTACAGAAAAGGTCATCATTTTCATGAGCCATATAAGAAAGCTTGAGAAAACCATATATTGAAGAAGGTGTTAGTGCATGAGAAGGCCTAGGAGTTAGGGAAGCAACTTGGACATGACCGACCACCTCGGGATTAGAAATCATATCCTCCAACTGAGTATGAGTACCAATAAGAGGATATCCAATAGCTTGTGCAGTATATAAACTTGAAGAAAATTTCCTCCTTTTAATAGGAAGAGCATCTTTATCGCTTTTTGTTGCCATGTCTATCACACCTTCCATTCGGGATGTTTTGTCCAATGGCCGGAGATTAGGGAATTCCGCTGGAAGGCATAGCACACTAATAAGAACAAGGAAGGGAATGGAGTAGCTTGATGCCTAGCCTTTCTCTTAAATTGATCAGCTATAATCTCCCCAACATTGAGGTGAATACTAGTTTATGTGCCATGGTTTGGCAGCACTTTCGACGCTTGAAACTTGGAATTGTTGTATGTTCTTTAGTGATTTTTAGTAGATTTGATGTGCTTTTGAGTCTTGTTAAGAAAAACATGGTTCGGAGACTAAGTACAGAGAAAAGACTGCAAAATTTACTGAAATTGACTTCTACAACTCAACTCTATGAGTCATGAATCATTCCACGAGTCATGGAAGTCAGACGTCGAAGGAGTACTGTAGATTATGCTGAAGCCTGAGTTCTACGGAAGGTTTCCACAAGCCATCCACCTATTCACTAGTCGTGATTCCTATTCGTGGAACCTGATCAGAAAAGGAGCAAAAGTTCTGAGATTGATGACTCACTTCCACAGGCCGTGATTTAATCCATGAGTCATAGAATGAACTTATGGAAGGGAACCCGCAGGATGACAAAACCAATGAGTTTCACGAGTACCTTTGACGATGCCTAGAAGCTTCCATGGACTGTAGACTGTGTTCGTGGAAGCTGCTGATTCCACTTTTCCTTATTTAATTAGGATAGGATTTCTAACATATATAAATACCTTTCCTAGATTTTCTTTTACGTTTTATGCTCGATACTTTGTAGGAAATACATTCGAAACATTGTGATCTTGGTTTGTTCTTGGTTTTGAGAGTTAATCACATTCATATTTCTTTATTCTTATGTTCATCTTCATTTATTCAAGTTTACGGATTTCTTTACTTCTTATTGTAAGTATATGATGATCAACACATATATAACTTCTTATTGTTTACTTATAACTATGAGTAGCTAAATCCATAACTAGGGTTGTGGGAACCATGAAGGATTAACGAAGTAGGAAAAATACTTGGTGATTCTAGGGCGGCGTTTATGCATGTATTGTTCTTCCCTTTGCTTTGATTGCTTTTTAACGGTGGCTAATGTTAGAATTTACCTTTTTCTTACTTGCCGGACCAAGGAGGTAACGAATAGGAAAAGGGATGTTTACAATGGATATTTGAGGCTACTAACCCTTATCTAATAGCTTGACCTTATCTGAGAATAGCTAATCTGGGATCAAGGGTAAGGGTTAGTAAAGCATACACCCGCGGCCGGACCAAGGCATGTGATGAAATACATCTATATAGGGGACCAACCATTTAGGTAAATCTAACTTACCAATATTGCATGCTAAGAACCAAACTAGTTTACTAAGTACAATGCCTTACTAAGTTATGATATCATGGGGAACACTACCCTAGTTAACCCTCTCATTGATTACAACTCTTAAAACTGTTACTTGTTACTTGTTAGAATTTTATTTACAATTATTACTTGTTCTTTAAAACCCACACTTCATAGGGAAATAAACGGCTAAGAGCGCAAGTAAACATAATTGACCCTAGTCATTCCATATTCCCTATGGGATCGACCCTAACCTTGGTTAGGTTTTATATTTGAACAGCGACCACTTACACTTCTAAAAGGAGGTGTAATTTGGTCGTATCACTAGTCATGATGCAATAAATGAGAATAGCTACATCGATAGAGACATGGGTGGTATTCATTGAAGGAATGAATCTTGTCCACAGAAAGTCAAGCCACATCTGAGCCTCAAACATTAGATCATGGTGAGAAATATCTCCCTTATTAATAGACCAAAGAGGTTAGCCGCCAGCAATAACACTGGCCACCCAAGCATATTGATCATTCCTCGAAGTTAAATGTATGTTAAACCATAATCTAGAACACATTGGCTCATCCTAGTAGATAGAGTTTATAGTAGAGGGACTAATGCCAATATACTTCCCCGGCACCAACACTAATGACAAACAAGGCATGTTATCCACTTGGCCCTTGTGCTTCCAAATATCTTGCCTAGCCCAATAAGATGCATATAATTCCCTCACTAACTCTGGGAAATAAGGACCCGGAACTTCTCTGAACAAGTCCTAAACCCGTATGTGGAACTGGTGTGCTACATTGGGAAAGTGATCCTTGAAAGATTCTACATCAAACCAAGCTTCCTCATTTGTCATTCTCTTCTCACAAAAAGTGAGATAATAGGCTTCCATTCTATCGAGGCCAAATTAGAGTTGTGCCATTGTTTGTTCCACATTTTGCACACGAACTAGGAGAATGTCAGGTGTAGGAGATCCCATTGGAGCTTTGCCTTTAGCCTTTCTCCTGGATTAAGACATGTCCCTGTAAAAGAGGTGAGTTCTAAGGAAAGAGAACAAATATCTTTTGGTATTTTCCAGTAGGATTTAAAGAAAACAACTACAAAAAGCTAAGGAATTAAAAAGTAATGGAATGTAAAAAGAAAGAAGGGGAATTAATTTTACTTCCAGCATGTATGATTCACATGCATTTCACAGGTGGAGACCCGTGACACGCATGTGATCTTGCACATGTTAGGTAAAGAACAGGCAATAAGGGGATGGAAATTTGTTGGCACATGCATTTCGCATGAGCCAACATGCGGTATGAATGTGCTGGCGCTGGGCTAGGCTGTAAACTTCCAAGGTTCATCTCTCACCTGCATTGCAACCTATGTTTCCCAGGTGAAGACATACAACACATAGGTGAAATGCAGGTTGGAAGCAGTGAGTATTTGTAACTCTCAACTTTCACTTGCATTGCACATGCGTTTCACAAGGCAACACCTGTGGCACGCAAGTGCCTAAAAGGTAAGACACAAATTCAAGCACAACAAACCATTCTAAGGCAAATAGTTGACCAATTTCTAAGTTCAACAGGTACTCAAACTTCCCTACAAAACTTCACAATCATAACCAAGACCATAATATGACTGCCCTTAAGAATGACACACCCAATCTATCATAGGGCCATACCATGCACTACTCACGAGTGGGTTACTTAGACTTTACCCCAAACTCAAAATATTAGGCTAAAAATTAGCATGAATAACATGTATATTCATAAAAATCAGATCTACCAATTATTCACAATCTAATACAGCAAAAAGACCCAAAATTGTAACTCAAGCATATTAAGGAAACGGTGGATTTTAAATAGCATGCTTCACTAAAAATACATTTAGAGAAATAAAACACATAGATTTAACGTAGCGAAGCATACCACAAGTGAAGGAAGTGAAGTGGGGAGTAAAAATTGAAGCCTTTTGAAGTGCAACAATGGAGACCCAAATTTCTTTCTAGAAAAATTGGGGCAGCAGTGGCGGTGTAGTAGGGTGGTACGACAGAAAAGAAGGAGAGTGAAGTGTAGGGATGGAGTTTTGAGAGTTGAAGGAGATTGTGGGAGAGAATATAGAGGTTACATGAGTTTATAATGGTGAAAGAAGAGAAAAAGATGGGTTGATGGGTTAAAAAAGAAGAGGAGATTGATAAATGTTCAAATCGTGCTACCCAAATATGGAGGCACGACGATCATCAAGCAAAACACATTTTTAAGTACCCAACAGGTGTCAGGTTTGTACCCACAGAAACTTGATGCTAGATATATGAATATTGTATCAAAATGAGTTCACAAGGAGAGTAAATGCTTAAAATATGAAAGTAAAAGGTTGGGGGAATTGGGATTCTATCACTACAATAACAATTCGTAATGAAGTAAATAAGTAAAGTGGGTGTTCAAAATTCAGTAGGAGACTAGGGATGTATATCCAATGGGGATTTAATGTAGGATAGGGCATTTGCTTTTTCACACATATTTTCACTCACTGACACAGGTAGCCTTGGTCATAGGCGTGGTTGTTTATCTCTCGATCAACAACCACATATCCAATAATCCCTGTTAGAGCACTATTGGTCAAATCAACAAACAACCAAGATCAAGCTTGAGGGAGGTCACACTCTCTCTAGATTAGACTCTTAAATTGGTGATTCCATTGATATGGGCTATTTCTATCCTCAATGGAGTCCTAAGTTCCCATTAGTAATCTCACATCCAAAATCATGAAATTTTATTTCAAGCAACAACATAGTCAAGTATTGAAAATTCATGTTTGCAACCACTAATTTTAGGATTAAAACTTGGTGAAACTACTAGACCCATATTAAATAAGAAATTATAAGGAAGAATTATCAACACCCACACCCATTTGTCAATCACCCATTATTAACAAATCCCTAGACAAATGAAATTAGCCACTCATGCTAAAGGAAAGAGATATACCAAGTGGGTAAGTCAAATTCATCTTCATTCAAGTGTAACTTCAAGTTCTAAGCTCAGTTTTTGTACACAAATGGTTAATCAAGATTTGGAAGAGAGAATAGATTGAAACCCTATTCTTCTTTGAGGGGAAAACTTGTTCTCAAAGTTAAACGCTCTTCAAAATATTCAAGACTGAAGAATATTATTTACAATTGTGACTAAATTGGCCTTTTATAATTTCCCAAAACGTCACTAAAATTCAGGATAAAATTGCTCTTCGGGTGGTATGTGATGCGATGTGAGGTTTGCACATCGTGATGTGCGCATCGCACACCGTCTTCAGTTGAACCAGTGACTTCAGCTTATTTTGGAGGACTCGTGCGAAGGCGGTACGATTCGCACCTTGGGTTATGCACGATGCACAACGACCATACCCCTTAGCAGATTCTTCAGTGAATTTTGTAGCTCTATGCGGCATAGGTGCGTTCCGCACCACAGCTTGTGCCTATCACATGAGCACCACATCTTGTTTCAGAATCTCCATCTTTTATGATCCATTCACACTTTACTCCTTTTGAGTTCTTTGTGGGTCTATTTTCTTGTTTTTCATCATTAATCAAAAGTACCTGCATAGATATCAATAAAGGCAATAAGAACCTCTAAATATATTCAAAACATAGAAATAATTCATTGTTATTGGCTCAATAAGTTGGTAGATTACCGACTTATCAAACCCCAAAACTTAAACTATTTCTTGTCCTCAAGCAAGATACTCATAGGGAAAGGATGAATTATGCTTTAGACTCAATCAAGGCACAAAAGACTGATCTATACTAGAAATTAAGAAAAATAATAAACAAAAGACTCAAAAAAAGACTCAACTACGATGCTCATCTCAATTTGAACCACCACACACTTAAGGAATTAGGCCATTTCAAAACCTTTTCCAAAAGGACATCATTTCTCATTCAAAATCAAGGGAATTTTGTCATTCAAAACAAGACATTTAATCTTCTCAAGACATTGGCATGGACCGTCAAGGTTTGCCTCAAGATTTGCCACACATCTTGTCTCATTCATTACACCCAATTGAAATGGAGACTATATGATTCAATTCGAGTGCATGATGCCACTCACCACAAGAGAAATCCCGCTCACAATCATTCAATTCACAAACAACAAGATTAGAGAATAACCAAGAAGAATCTCATTCTCTCAAGGAAATTCAAGAGCACACCTTTCGAACCATAGGCCTGCCCTTCAAGTAAATCGCCACGAATGTAGATTAGCCAAGCTCAGAATTATCAAGGACTTATGGGTTATGATGTTGGCTAAGGCTAAGGTGAGGATTTCATTTGGTTCAAGTGACTATACCTCCCTAATGCTCTTTGTTCTCATTTTGAACACCAATCACATTTTCAAATTTCAATTTCACCTTATTTCTCCCTCACACAACCCAAGCTACTCCTTTTCAATCATAATCATTCGACTCCTTGTATCGCCTTCATTTGGTAGCACCTATTTTTGCTTTGCATTTTTTTCTCAGTGGATTGACTTTTGGAGCAATTTTCAATTCAAACCTAAGGTGCTACCTTTAATTTGAAGTGCATTCCTTTTCTTCACTTTATTTGATCATATACACCCCGAAACTTAGGCGTTTGCCTATGTTGTCTTTTCATCTCCTCCCAAACTTAGACTTTAGCCTACATTTCACTTTCAATCAATTAGGGTGGACAGGTGCCAAAATAGAGATTCAATAAGGTCAAGGTGTTAACAAGGTAAAAAAGAATGGTTACAAGCTCAAAGGAGTTCACTAGGATTGATGTCATGGGAAGTTATTTAGGTTAAGTGGCTATCAAAAAGGGCCTAAGTTCATCTTACAAGCTCCGTCACACCTAAAATTTTTCCTTGAATCAAATTCGAGGAAAGTTCTAGATGACACGTATGTGCGAGAATCAAGGTAAAGCCTCACCACACAAGGCATCATGCCACAAGACTTCTTTTATTAGTCTCAAAATCAATTGGAAGAAATGACGTTCGACAAGCTATTCTGAGTTTATTACCCACTCATTTGTGAGTCAATCAAGCCAAAGAGAGAGTGTGCAAGTCATGACAAGAGAATGCTTTTCCTCAAAAATTTCATTTCTATTCTTTCTTTTGTTTGCAAAAACAATTTGCCAAGAAAATGTTTTTGGTGGGTCCATTTCGAGACAAGAAACTATGGACTAAATTTTAAACTAAAACTTAGCATTTTCCCTTAAGAAAGTCACCCCTCAATCTATCATAGGGAAGCACCAACCCGGTTCGACACAAAAATAAAAGAAAAAGAAAGATAAAGAAAAGTTTTGCTCCTTGGGAAAGAATCGTGGTATTAAGAAAACCCTCAGAGTTTATTGCTAAACTACTATTAACAAGGCGATATCCAAATAAAACAAACCCCCAAACTCAAATGGAGCATTGTCCCCAATGATATTAGCTAGAGAAAATAGAACACTCCCTGAGGCAGTTGTGCAAAGCGCACTAATGCTGATGTAGCCGCACCTCCGTCGTGCAACAAGTTGGTCAATTTAGATCGTGTTTCTGCTTATCATTGTGTGAAAGTTGTGAAAAATGCACTTCTAGACATGTGAAATTCCCCACAGATCGCATGGTGGTTTGAATTTTTAGAGAAAACTGTCAGTGTTTTGTGTAAGAGGTGTGAAACTGGTGTGTGACGGGCACTAATGCTCATGCAACCACACACCAGTCGCAGGTTATGGCGCCCAACTTCTCAGCCTTTTGTTATGCCTATGCGTCCTGTTGCACGATGCACAACTTCTGACATGCGATCGCATAGGGTGGCGCATATCCTGATTATTGCTCACACCACCTAAGCTTGGTTCCCACTATAAGACTATCAAAAACAACAGACAAAGTAAAACCAAAAAGCAAACAGTACAGAAAGTATAGTAAGAAAAATCAAAATACTTGGGTTGCCTCCCAAGAAGCGTTTGGTTTAACATCATAGCTCGACGAACGTACCTCCCACTCAAGGCACGTCTAGGTAGATAGCCTCTAAGATTTCAACCTTCTCCGGAATGCCCAAGTACTTCGTCACTCACTGCCCATAGACTTTAAATACCGAGCCATACTCATATTCCAATTCTATGGCTCCGTTGTTGAAGACTTGATTCACTTTAAAAGGACCTGACCATTTGGACCTTAGTTTTCCCAAAAAAAGCTGGAGTCTAGAATTGAATAGGAGAACCCAATCTCTCGGATGGAACTCTTTCCCTAAGATTTATTGATAATGATAGCGCTTAATATGGGCTTTGTAGTGGAGGTTCGTGGCATCGAAATATGCCCCCTCCGTGTTCACACTTGTTATACTCTTTTACCAAATCATGGTCATCTTGAAACAAGGTAGGCTAATAGAATCCATTATGCAACACTTTAGAAGACGTGCGCACACCCCCATGATGTTCACCAACAAGTGACGAATGGCATGGTCTAAAAATGGGTAACATTTCAATTTCTCTTTGTTGGCCAAGCACCGCCCCTAAAGCTATGCCAGTGGCGTTGCACATAATCTCAAATGGTCTCGACCAATCCAGTGAAATGTTAATAGGGGTGGAGTTAACTTTTATTTTAAGGTGAGGAATGCCTTCATGCATCTATCATGGAAGTAAAATTTGGCCTCCTTTTATAGTAGCGTACATAAAGGATAGGTTACTTTTGAGAAGTCTTTGATAAAACGCTTATAGAATCCGGCGTGGCCAAGAAAACTCTGGATGCCCTTCACAGTTTTTAGAGGGTGTAGCTTTGATATAACCTTAATTTTGGCTTGATCAACTTCAAGCCCCTTTTTTGAGATCTTGTTCCCCAAGACTATCCCCTCCTTCACCATGAACTGACTTTTTCCCAATTCAACACCAAATTCGTCTCCTCACATCTTTTAAGTAACTCCTCTAGATGATACAGACAATCGCTAAACGCATCCCCAACAACA
Source organism: Jaltomata sinuosa (assembly GCA_003996215.1). Lineage (NCBI taxonomy): Eukaryota > Viridiplantae > Streptophyta > Magnoliopsida > Solanales > Solanaceae > Jaltomata > Jaltomata sinuosa. The sequence continues at coordinate 28,203 of QJPP01004755.1, forward strand.
GAGAAATCATCCATGATGATCTCCATAGTATCTTCCACCATGTCCGAGAATATCAACATCATACACTATCCCCATGATATCCGATATGGTCAACCCTAGAGCTCAGATATGCTTTTTCAACACTTTAAGCAAAGCTTCCACTTGCTTGTCGCTCAACTTGTTGGAAATAATGACCAACAAGGTCTCGTTAGCACCCAAGTAGGCGTATTTCAAATGGGAAGGCAGTGGTTTGAGCTCCTAGGTAGGAGGCTCAATGATTGAAGGTTTGGATAGTGGCGTTTGCCCATTCTTTAAATTGAGATCAAGTTTCTTTGGAGGATAAGAGTAGGATCCCATGCCCACTAATGCACAACAAACCTCGTCGAATTCCTCTATCCCCTCACCATGATAATCCAACAGCACCACTTCTAAGACTTCATCGACAAATCCCTCTCTCATGTGAAAGTCCACGCTTTCCTTATTTTTTTTAATTATGAAAGCCATTTGGAGATCACTGGTTGCCTTATAGATGTATTAACATCAAAGGTGGCTTCCTTATCATTCAAAGCAAACTTCAACTCTCCTTAGTCCATTTTGATCATGGTGTGCTCTATTTTTAGGCTAGGTTGCCCCAAGATAATGGGTATCCCAAATCTCCCTTTGCAATCAAACACAACGAAATCCACAGGGTACACAATATGCCCTACCTTGATCAAAATGTCACAACCAACCTCCATGGGGTGCTTCATAGACCTGTCTGTCATAAAGAACTCCATAATTGTACTAGTGGGATTCCCCAACTCCAGTCGTCTAAAAGTGGCCAATGACATCAAGTTGACACCTGCGGTTTCATCGCACACTAACCTAGTGGACTTGTGAACTCCCTTCGAATCACACACAATGTGTACACTCGACATCACCGTGTCATTGGTGAAATCGCCTGCAAGAATTGCACTACTAAAATGAGATAAATGAACTACCCCAACATCCTCCAAGTTGCAAGTGGTGCATAATTCTTTCACAAACTTGGCATAATCGGGCATCCTGTTAAAAGCAGTACTTGCAGGCATATTGATGGTGATTCTCTTCAACATAGACTCAAAATCTTTCGGATTCTCATCCATTCTTTCTTGCAACAATCATTGAGGGAATGGAGGCGGACATGAAGGGAAAGGTTTGAGAACCTTAGGCACCTAGCTCTCACATTGAATAGATTTGGTCAAACCATTTCCCCAATCTTGTTTTTTCTAGGCTTGCTTATCATTGGCATTGCAACATCAACGGGTTGAGAGAGCTCTCAACACCACTACCCCTTTCGTCATTCTTAGCTTCCCTAGATTTGAATTGCAAACTAAGCCTAATGATTCTATATTCAAGATGTTCAATAGCTATGGAGTGCGATTGCACGGTTTGGGAAAGATTTCCAAGGTTATGACTCAACTCCTCAATGACTCCATAGGTTGCCCTTGCTTTCTCTAACACCTGCACAAGCATACTTTCCTTTCTAGAGTCATCATATCATCATTTTGACCTTGATTCTCATGATCACATCTGCCCAAACTATGAGAGCTGTCATGGGAACCCACCTCGTGGCCAGCTGTAGACACCTTATCACTACCATTATTCGAGCTCTCACACTCTTCTACCACCTCACACCCCCAACAACACCAATGGTGTTAATAGTTTCAACTCGCTTGTTTGAGACACTCCTTACCATAAATTCAAGGAGTGTGGAAGTGATTGCTAACTCTTTATGCCTTCGTGCATCATTCTTTAACCAATCCTCAAGATCTTAAGTGGAGGTCGCAGCCATTTCTCCCTTGGCTCCCAAAAATCCAACTTAAGGTCTAACAAGGTATCAAAATCAAGTGCAAGTGGGCTGAGTGAGAAGTACTAGCATTGATGCTGGAGTGACGTGTGCCTGCAATCCACCACAAATAACAAACAAAAGTAAAAGAAATAAGTACTCTCAAAGTGACTTCAAATTAATAATAAAAAATAACTATCAATTTAAGTACCCGATAATGGTGCCATTTTTGATAAATGCTCAAATCGTACTCCCCTAATATGGAGGCACGACGATCATCAATCAAAATACATTTATAAGTACCCAATAGGTGTCTGGGTCATACTCGCAGAGACTTGATGCTAGCTATATGAACATTGTATCGAAATAAGTTCACAAGGAGAATAAATGCTTAAAACACGAAAGTAAAAGGTTGGGGGAATTGGGATTCTGTCACCACAATCGCAATTCGTAATGAAGTAAATAAGTAAAGTGGGTGTACCAAATTGAGTAGGAGACTAGGGATGTGTATCCAATAGGACTTTAATGTGGGATAGGGTGTTTTCTTTTTCACACTTATTTTAACTCACTTACATACGTAGTCTTGGTCATGGGCGTGGTTGTTTATCTCTCGATCAACAACCACATATCCAATAATCCCGTTTAGAGCACTATTTGTCAAATCAACAAACAACCAATATCAAGCTTGGGGGAGGTCACACTATCTCTAGCTTAGACCCTTAAATGTGTGATTCCACTGATGTAAGCTATTTCTTGCCTCAAATCTGAATGGAGTCCCAAGTTCCCAGTAGTAATCTCACATCTGAAACCATGAAATTCTCTTTCAAGCAACAACATAGTCAAGTAATGAAAATTAATGTTTGCAACTATCAATTTTAGGATTAAAACTTGGTGAAACTACTAGACCCATATCAAATAATCAATTATAAGCAAGAATTATCAACACCCACACCCATTTGTCAAGAACCCATTATCAACACATCCCTAGACAAATGAAATTAGCCACTTATGCTAAAGGAAAGAGATATACCAAGTGGGTAAGTTAAATTCCTCTTCATTCAAGTGTAACTTCAAGTTCTAACCTAAGTTTTTGTACACAAATGGTTAACCAAGATTGGGAAAAGAGAATAGATTGAAATCCTATTCTTCTTGGAGAGGAAAACTTGTTCTCAAAGTTAAAAGCTCTTTAGAATATTCAGGACTGAAGAATATTATTTACATTTTTGCCTAAATTGTCCTTTTATAGTTTCCCATAACATCCCTAAAATTCGGTACAAACTTGCCCTTTGGGTGGTGTGAGACGCGACGTGCAGTTTGCACATCGTGATGTGCACGTCACACACCATCTTCTGTTGAACTAGTGACTTCAACTCATTTTGGAGGCCTCGTGCGAAGGCAGTAAGGTTCACACCTTGGGTTGTGCTCGACGCACAGCGACCGCACCCTTTAGCAAATTCTTCTGTGAATTTTGTATCTCTATGCAGCATAGGTGCATTCTGCACCACAGCTTGTGCGTGTCGCATGGGCACCACATCTCAGGTCAGAATCTCCATTTTTTCTGATCCATTCACACTTCACTCCTTTTGAGCTCTTTGTGGGTACATTTCCTTGTTTTTCATCATTAATCAAAAGTACCTACATAGACATTAATAAAGTCCATAAGAACCTCTAAATCTATTCAAAACATAGCAAAAATTCATGGATATAGGCTCAATAAGATGGTATATTACTGACTTATTAGAGATACAAGTCAAATTTGTGGTCGAGTCAAGGTTAACAGGTAGGTGAAAACTTATAAAACTCATACATGTGCTTGGGTCATGATGGCACCTACAACCGCCCTGTAGGAGAACCAATCCTCATAGCCCAGAACGGTCAGTAATGGGCTACTATCTAATAATTAAATGGAAGAACTGGTAATATAAGCAGAAGTAAGGGTCATACATGAAGAGAAGTAACAATAGGAGTATATATACAACATACAGAAGCTAAGCCAAAACCCAAAACCTGGTATCATAGTATATAAAGGCCGGATCAACATATAAGGAGTACAAAGGGATCCAAAATAATATATAAATAATGTCTCTGAGTAGTAAGAGAGTACAAAATATGAAAGATAAACTAAAGTCATGCTTCGGTTGCCAAAAGCTCACCCTCAGTCTGGACGGTCCAAAAGTCTCCTCGCACAAGTGTTCATGGGCTAACAGTGAGGGTTCATACTACACACCACATGCATTTCACAGGTGACCACCTGTGTCTCGCATGTGGTAGCGCAGGTGATGATTCTCAGCCTTTTATGTTAAGTTCACAGCTTTAGACCTGTGGTGGAACATGCGCACCGCATGTCCCCACATGCAATTTGCATATGGTTATGCAAACGCCTCATTTATAAGTGTGTTGCGCACCAAATTTTATAAGCACAAAGCTACAAATATTATTCAGGAAAGTTACCCATTTTGTTGCTCAAATCGTGCAATAGAGCTGAGTCAAAGATACCTTTTTCTTGCTCAATCATATGCAATACAAACTCAAACTGCACATAATGACAATATAGATATCTCGTTCATTCATGCTGATGCATAAAACATAGAGGTGCTTTGACATCAGTAGTATATGACTAAGATAATCGAGAGAGGGCAGCAGAATAGGTCTAGGCCTTCGAGTTTTAGACAGAGGTGCAGGGTGTCTCCAGACCACAGTATTCTAGGAGACCACCTATGTTGTTACTATAGAATTCCAAAGGTAGAAGGTTGGATCGCTAGGGATGTTCAGGTTTGTGTGAGAGCTCACGAGCATCAGGCTCGCAGCTGTATAGGGTCCCAGAGTCGTTTTAATCAGCTGTGCCACATTGTGATACATGCAATAAACACATTCTTGGAGATTCCATCAGGGCTACACAACATGCTATTTTTGTGGAGAAAAGGATCAGATACAAAGATATTTTTCATTTAGGGACCTGCAAAGTTCAACAAAGACAAATAGATTAGCAACAGGACCATCAATTATATCTTGTAGAGCATGGTTCCCAGATTTTATCAGGTAGAGGTCGATGCCAAGAGGAAGCATCTAGAGCCTGAAGTTTCCAAAATTGCACATATGTACTATAGGTCATCATGATTCATAGTCATCGTAAGATGTTGTGACAGGTATATTGAGTAGTTGCTTCCACTTTGTTTATGTTTTGATAGATCCAGGCTCCACATTATCGTAGGTTATCCCATTACTTGCTAGAAAGTTGTGCATAGTACTAGAGCCATTGCAACAACTTTTTTGTTGTGTCTACCCTAGTTGGCGACTCTATTATTCCTAAAGGGTTTATTGAGATTGTACGATAGAGATTGTTAGCCATCATACCTCTGTAGACCTGATAGAGCTATAGATGCTTGACTTTGATATTATTATGGGCATGGATTGGCTGGCATCTTGTTATGCCAATGTTGACTATTGAACAAAGACTGTTAGATTCCACTTTTTAAGGGAAGTAGTTTGAGAGTGGAAGGGTAATGTTCCAACGCTAAAAAGCGGGTCTATTTCCTACCTTAGAAAAAAATATCGTTAGAGGATGTATTTACCATATTATTCAAGTTTAGGATATTGATGTTGAGACACTGACTCATTAATTTATTACAGTGTCTAATGAGTTTCTAGATGAGCTTCCTGGTATTCCCCTAGAATAGGAGATTGATTTTGTTGTTGCTACATTAATAGGTGCCCAGTCGATATCTATTCCCCTAGATAGAATGGCACCAACAAAATTGAATGAATAACTGAAAGATCTATTAGATAAGGGCTTCTTCTAGCCTAGTGCACCACCATGAGTTGCACCAGTGATATTTGGGAAGAAGAAAGATGGCAAATTATGAAAGTATTTATACTACCAAATACTGAATAAGGTGACTATAAAGAACAAATATCCACTACCAAGGATTGATGGTTTTTTTTACCAACTACATATACTTGATGCTTCTCAAAGATTTCTTTACATTTAGGGTACCACCATGTACTTGTTAAAGTTTGTGATATTCCAAAGACAACCTTCAGGCTCAGATATAGCCTTTTTGAGTTTCTTGCGATGTATTTGAGTTGATGAATGCCCCAACAGTATTTATGGACATGATGAATAGTATCTTCAGGTTGTTCTTAGACTTATTTTCATTGTTTTTATTAATGATATTCTTGTATATCTCATTCAGAGATCAAGCATAGAGACCATGTCCAAGAAGTGCGTCAGGTACTCTCGGATTAGGGGTTGTATGCTAAGCTCCCAAAGTGTGAGTTTTGGTTGCATTATATGGCCTCTTTGGGCCTTATTGTATCAGATAATGGTATTCAAGTTGACTTACAAAAGGTTAAGGACGTGAAGACTTCACCTAAACTCACGACCCCGATAAAAGTTTGTGGCTTTCTGGGGATGGCAGGGTATTACAGAAGGTTTATGGAAGAATTTTCTTCACTTTCAGCACTCTTGACAAAGCTGACTCAAAAAGTAGCTAAGTTTTTATGGTCCACAACTTGCAAGTAGACTTTCCAAGAGCTGAAAAATAAATTCACTTCAGCAACAGTTCTAACCTTACCAGAGGGTCCAGAGGGCTATACAATATATTGTGATGCTTCTAGTGTTAGGCTGGTTTATGTTCTGATGTAACACGGAAATGTAATTGCTTATGTTTCTTGATAGTTAAAGAAGAATGAGAAGAAATACATGACCCACGAGTTAGAGTTGGCTACATTTATTCATGCCCTAAAGATTTTGAGGCATTACTTGTATGGAGTTCATGTTGATATTTATACAGATCATAAGAGCTCTAGTATATTTTTAAGACTGAAAGAGTTGAACCAACGATCACGTTGATGTCTTGAATAGATAAAAGAGTATGATATGGATATCTTATATTACCTAGAGAAAGCCAATATAGTAGTAGATGCCCTCAGTCGTAAGTCTATGGGCATTCTATTGCATTTGGGAGCTGAGAAGCAAAAGATAGCTTGGGAGCTCCATCAACTAGATGGTTTGGGGGTTAGATTATTAGACTTCGATGAGACAGTGGTCACAGTTCAGGACACAATAGTATCACCTTTATTTGTTGAGGTGAAGTCACAACAATACAACGATCCCATCTTAGAGCAGCTTAGAGGCAAGGCACACAAGAGGGAGTCTTTAGCCTTGGATATAGTAGTAGATGGAATCCTTGGATTCAAGGATTTGTTTTGTGTTCCAAATATTGCAGGGCTTAGAAAACATAATATGGAAGGGGCACATCATTTTCATTACTCTATTCACCCAAGATCCACGAAAATGTATCATGATATTAAGAAGATTTATTGGTGTCTGGGAAGAAGAGGGACATAGCTAAGTTCATGGCATAGTGCCCAAATAGTCACCAGGTAGAGGTAGAGCATCAGAAACTTAGTAGGTTGACTAAGGAGATAACTATTCCATTATGGATGTGGGAGGCCATAAATATGGATTTTGTCACAGGTTTTCCTTGTTTGCGATTGAAGTTTTATTCTATATGGGTGATTGTTAAAAGGTTGACAAAAATTGGCCTATTTTGTGCAAGTCAGGGCCACATTCTTAGTCGAGGGTTATGTTGGGTTGTACATTATAGAGATAGTCAAACTTTATGTTGTTTTAGTATCGGTTATTTTAGGTAGAAAGGCACGGTTTACAACACATTTCTAAAGATATTTCTAGAAGGGTTTGAGGACTTAGTTTAAGCTTAGTTCAACTTTTCATTCTCAGACCAATGGCCAAACAAAATGCATGATCGAGATACTCAAAGATATGTTATGGGCATGTGGGCTAAATTTTAGAGGAAACTAAGATGATCACTTGTAACTTATTGAGTTTGATTATTATAACAGTAATCATTCAAGAAATTGTATAGCACCATTTAAGGCTTTATGTGGGCAATCATATTAATCCCCTCTTGGTTGGTTTGACATTTGGAGTTAGGGTTTCTTGGACATGACATAGTGCAGCAGGACATGGAAAAGCTTAAGATGATTAGAGATCGGTTGTTGACATCTCAGAGCTTCCATAAATCATATTAAGATGTTAGGCGATGTGACATAGAGTTCAACATTGACAATTAGGAATTTTTGAAGGTTTCACTGATTAAAGGGGTTATATAATTTGGCAAGAAGGAAAAGTTGAGCACTCGATATATTGGACCTTACCGTATGTGCAATGGATAGGGAGAGTTACATACCAACTAGAATTGCCTCCAAAATTAGAGGCATTACATCCATCCTTTCATATTTGTATGTTAGGAAGTGTACCAGAGATCTAGCATATTTAGTACCCATAACAGATATATAGAAAATTCAAAGGAACTATTTTATAAAGACTCCCTATTGCAATAATAGGCCGCCAGATTTGCAGATTGTGGAATAAGGATATAGCTTTAGTGAAAGTATTATGGTGGAATCGTAATATCAATGAGATGGCGATGGAAGCTAAAGAGGATATGAAGTCTAGATATCCTCACATGTTCACTCCTTCAGATTATGTTCAGAATAGATAGACAGTAGACCCACATTTAAGTACTTGAGGTACGTTACTTTTGTGGTTTACAAGTGTTTGTGATATTTTCGGTGATGCCATGGACATTGTCTTTATTCGAGGATGAATGTCCCTGGGAGGCAGGATGTAACACCCCACCTATTCGAATGTTGGATTAACTTGTACTTTTTAGGGTGAGATAAGAGTTTGTAACATAATAAGGAGGATGTTTTATGTGGTATTTTAACTTCACAATGGTTGTATGTAACGTTTTGAAGTCAAGCAAGTTGAAGAATAAAAGTTAGAAAAAGTTATTGTAACTTTCCTTTAAGGAATTTTCTTAGAATTTGCGTTAAATGTGTTTGGGTTTTTATCCCAATATATAAAGAATTAGTTGGCCCCTGATATACAAAATTGAAGGTTTATGAGTCTAGTTTCCAACGCACTAAAGCTTTCATCCATATGACTTCATAATATAGAGATATTCATATTTTTGTAAGACTGTGCAAGCAGGCATGTCAATATGGGGCCCCTGGCCCCAAGTCGGTTTAGCTCTATAATAGATAATCCTCCTTCGTTTTAATTCAGAAAAACTAACCAAAAACTACATAAAATCAGAGGGAAATTCCATGAATTCTCCATGGACTTTGATTCTTTCAATTCGGAAGTTTAACAAAAATTGCTCTACATCAGGAGCTCATCATCGTGATATAGTTTTCTCATCGATTTTGGCTCCATTTGTTGCTACTGTAAAGAGTATTTTGTGGATTTGATGTTTCTCTAGTGTAATCATCTGACTTTTGGAATGCAAGAGTTATAAATCCTCGACTCATTCTTAATTTGAGCATTAGAATCAATTCCGAGGAGGACTTATTGTTCTCGGCATGTTTGTCATGTTTTCATGCCGTATATTGGCCAAAATTTGATAACGCCCAAACTACACCTCAAATTAAGAAGCGTAAGTGGTCGTCGGCAAATATAGAACCCAACAGAGGTTGGGGTCGATCCCACAGGGAATAAGGTGCGAATTAAGTCATTAGTGAAGTAGATGACTAGTAATCAATATTTTCCGGTAAATAGGGGGGGTATGCGTGATCGAATTGTGAAAAAAATAAAATAATAACGTACGAGTGAAAATCAATATGAGAGAGAACTAGGGAAGTGTTCACCATGGCGTTGTAACAATGTCGATTCTAAGCTTAACCGGGTTCTTTTTATATGTATGTCATGATGTGATTGACTTAATGGTATCATCTAAACGTTTCTCAACCAAATAGATGAATTTACTTTTCAATTCTCTCGAACTTGAAATGGTGTGCTTTTATATTTCAATCCCAAACATCAAGTAGATTAATCTAGTTACAGCATTAATCATAAGACGAGAGTTGGTAGTCTCGAATCCTCGTAGTTAACCAAATTTCTCGGTTTTAATCTCTTTACTCAAGCAAATTTAAACCTAGGCATGTTCTAATGTTTGCAACCACTAGAAAACGTTAAATAATGAATGATTAACAACGTGACAACATATATATTGAACCCGACGCTACCCGAAATCTATAATGCTACTTTTGCCATGGCTCCCACAACCCTAGTTGTGGGAGTTTAGTTAATCATGCTAGAAGAAGAAGAGAAGAAAGTTATATTCATAATAAAGAGAAGAGATTCTTACAATATAATGAAAAAAATCTTCAATTATCCAAGAACAAGAAAACCAAGATCCCAAGAACGAATCAAGGACAAGATTGAAGGAGGAGGAAAACGTGTGTAGCGTGTTTCCTCTCTCAAACCTCGCCTAAAATCTCCTAGAATTATTGGGTGAACTATTGGTAAAAAGCTTAACAAATAAAATAAACCTAACATAGGGTATTTATAGGAGTCTAGGAAACAAAGTCCCAAAAACGTTCGGATTCCGCGTAGCGGACTGCCTTACTGTGATGGTTTGGGTGACGGACCGTCACCACCTTGACGGACCATCACGGTGGCCGTCACCACTAGGCAGTGGTGCTGCCTCAGGGTGACGGTTTGGGTGACGGACCGTCACTGGCTTGACGGACCATCACTCCAACCGTCACTCTTATCCAGAATGCTCTTTTGATCGGATTTCCTTCCTTTTCTGCGTTTGTCTCCATTTCCTGAAAACATAACATAAAACATCAAAAACGACAATGGTTGCTTGAAAACGTACGATTGTTCTTAGTTTAGAGACGTCGAAAGTGCCGTAAAATGGTGGCACATCAACAGCTCATGATGAGGTATTCTAACAGAATGTTTAGCTTGGTATTTCAAATCTTTTTATCGAGGTAACCTTCCTCCTATGACCCTCCTTCACATTTTCATGTTCTAGTATCTTTTTATAGATTTCTGACCACAAAGTGGTATTTTGTATTCCATGGCTCCGGGCTGCGCCTTTGACTTATTGAGTTGGGTTGTTATTGTTGTATATTGATGGCATTATGGTGTTGGAGGGACTGGGGGGTCATGTGATTATTATTGGAGTCATATAGGATGGTTTTTTGATAGAACGACATGAAGTATGCCTTGAAATAGTGTCTCGGGAGCTCATCGCTCCATCGAGATGTGGTTAGCATATTGTTGTTATATTTAGCTGTTGTTTATTATTTGTAGTAGCATCGTTTTATGATTTGGACTTGGCTGGTCACGAGTGTGACATGATGCCTTATTGATTAATTATGGATCTTTCATGCATCCTTGTTGATTCTCAAATTTGTTCATTACTTTTGGTTGGTCAAGATTCACAGCAACACCTTTGGGGATTCACTTTAAAGGTATGTTAAGGCTTCCTTTTCACTTTCTGACATGGCCTTTAAGGCCAAATCTTGTATAGCCTCTATAATGTTTTTATTCAACTAGTGGCCTTATAGTATTGAGTTTTGCCCCACAACATGATATAGCGACTATCAACAACTCTCTATTCCTTACATAACGGCCTAGAAGAGCATGTTATGATTTAATTGAGGTCACCTATGATTAGATGATATTATTGTGTTGTTTTTATCATCTTGTTACCGCCTATGAGATTGTTTTGTCCTCAGCAAACACTGACACTGCAGGGTTTTAGAACCTACATTTTAGTTACTATTACCGTACCTTCGTGCCGGGCAGATTGTACCTATGGGAAGGGCAGGTTGTACCTATGGGGAAGCAGTTACATTATATTATCGTTACTTCGGATTGGGTAGACTGTACTTACGATACAGGTAGGCTGTACCTGTGGGGAAACAGTTACACTATTTTATCATACCTTCGGGTAGGCATACTATGCCTACATACCGGGCAGACTGTACCTACGAGATATGCAGGCTGTACCTATGGGGCAACACTTATATGGTACTACAGAGCTTCAGAGTTGCAGTGATTCACGACATATATACTGTTAGACAGTTCAGATCATACTATCACTGGGCTCCAGGTAAGGGGGCCAGTATGGGAATTTAGTGGTTGTTTACGCCTTTAGGACTTATGGCGATTATATGATATTTGTACCTGCTGGGCTTATAGGGGCCAGGTAAGGTTATTCTTTGCTATGTGCTTTAGATGGTATCTTATTGCAGGAAGTTAAGTTACTATACTTTGATTTCACTCATGACCTTTTGTTTAGTCCCTACACTTCAGTCTCAGTTTTCAGTTTGCCTTACAATGCTCGGTACATTATTTTGTAGGGAGGATTCATTACTTGGGGGCACTGCATTCATGCCTGCAGGTCCTGAGCGATAACTATACAGACCTGCCATGTAGCATAGCCAATCATTCATTGGGTTGGTTGGCTCATTTCGTTTCAGGGGTCGCTAGAGTCTCAGAGGTTTGCCTCTTTGATATTTATAGTTTTTGGGTAGGTTGGGGGGGACCTGTCCCACCAAGTGTTATATTCATAGAGGATTGCAGACTTGTTAATTAGATTACATAGCTATGATGGTGGCTATTTTGGCCTTGTATGTTTATTAGTTATATCTTGTTAGCCAATTGGGTCTTGTTATTTTGTTGGCAGTTTAGTGGCTCATTGGACTACTTTACATTCTATATACATGTTTCTAGTTTCTGTATAGAGATCATGGTGGCCTCTATGCCCCGCATAGCATTTATGATTTCCTAGATATCATGGCAGCCTCGATGGCCCAAACAGGATTTATGTGTTACATGCTTATTGCTTTATATGAATTGTTGGGAGTAGCTATTTTCTTTCTAGAGCTGCTGACAGAGGTCTTGCCAGCCAAGGTCTACTTTTTAAACCGACATATACTTGTTTGTTTTCTTGATTCTGTGTGGTTGCTATGTGCCATTGGCAAATAGTACAACAGGGTGAGCTCTGGCCTAAGTTTTGGCATTAGGTGAAACTTGCGCTCCCCGAGTTTGCGGCGTGACAAACTGGGAATAATCGAAGTCAGATTAACTCTTGGGATATATTATTAATGTTGAAAGGCTGGCCTATTTCTAAAATGTTTTGAATATATCGGTTGGCATCTTCATGAGCCAGCCCTCCAAAGAGTCCTTTCATTTGTATCAAATGAAGCATCGTTCTCATCACATAGAACATGACATTTCCTATGGTTAGGGGTAGGTGGATTGCACCTACGACACCATGGACTATGGGTATGTACTCCACATCCATAAATCTGTTAACACTCTCTTGATCACCCACTTAACTCATGGGAAACCTCCTCACAACAACACAAAAAATAAAAAAGTAAAAGAGAACAAACACTCAACAAAAGTGAACTAAACGACAATCAAATGGCAAATCAAAAAACCAAGTAGCTTGAGCAACAAATGAGTCAAATCTCAGCATCTCTAAATCAAAGGAAGACTGGTACCTTATCGAGTAACACTATACAGAACCCAAAGAATGACGGGAGTTGTATGGCAATCACTACGAGAAGAGGTAAAACATTATCAGAATCACATCCGATAATTGAAACTAAGAAAGGAGTTATTGATGATGATGAAGATCTACCAGGTGATGAGAATGTTGTAGATGTGAGTGTGGTCCTACATGTTGAAAAACCCACCATGGTAGAGGATGCTATTCAAGTGCTTAAGGAGAAAAGTAAGGAAGTTGAAAATCTTCCAACGCAAATACCGAAGCTTCCTCCTCCATTCCCTCATAGGATCAAGAAAAGGGTGGAAGACGAAAAGTTTCACAAATTCATATCTATGCTCAAGCAGATTTTTGTAAATATCCCTCTAGTGGATGCGCTTGAGAAAATGCCCGGTTATGCCAAGTTCATGAAGGACTTGATCACGAAGAAGAGGTTAGTGAGTTTCGAGCTGGAGGATAACCTCCACCACTGCAGCACCATCTAATCAAGGTCGCTAGTCTAAAAGAAAGAAGACCCTGGTGCCTTTACCATTCCTTGCACCATAGGGGAGTTTAATTTTGCAAAAGCACTTTGCGACTTGGGAGCTAGCATAAACTTGATGCCGCTAGTTATTTACCTGCAGTTGGGCTTGGGAGCCTCCAAACTGACTACTATAAGGCTGCTGATGGATGATAGATCGGTTAAGCGACCTGTGGATATTTTATATGAAGTGCTTGTAAAGATGGAGAAGTTCATATTTCCAGAAGACTTCGTGATCTTTGATTTCGAGGTAGACTTTGAAGTACCTATTATTCTGGGATGACCCTTCTTAGAAACTGGAAGAGTATTGGTGGATATGGAGAGCAACGAGCTAACTTTCAGGTTAAACGATGACACAGTGAAGTTCAACATGTGCAAATCAATGAAACAACCAAGGGACATGAGTGTCGTCTTGGTTATTGATGTGGTTGCTGATTCTGATATGGTAGTATTTGTTGAGGAAAGATTTGTTGTGGAGACTTTGGCAGTAGTTATGATGAACTTCGATGGTGATTATATCGAAGATTATGAGGAGACGGTAAATTCTTTGGTAGGAATGGGGTCATATTCCTACGCTCCAAAGAAATTGGACCTTGAATTGAAGAACCGACCTACCCCTTCTGCAAAACCTTCTATTAAAGAGGCACTAGTGTTAGAGTTGAAAGAATTGCTGGCCATCTGAGGTATGAATTTTTGGGTGACAATAGCACAATACTTATGATCATTGCAGCAAACCTTGTGGAAGGGCAGGTTGAAGCTTTATTGTCCATATTGCGAAGATACAAGAGATTGATTGGCTGGACCATTGCGAATATCATTGGCATCCCACCAGGTATCTGTACTCATAAAATACAACGGAAGATGATTGTACACCAACCACTTAGCATTAGCGAAGGTTAAACCTGCCGATGTAAGAGGTAATGAAGAAGGAAATAATTAAATGGCTCGATGCTGGATTAGTGTACCCAATTTTTGACAGTAAATGGGTAAGCCCGATTCAATGTGTCCCCAAAAAGGGAGGGATGACTATGGTGGCAAATGAAAAAAATGAGTTGATCCTATTAAGACCAGTCACTGGGTGGCGAGTCTATATGGATTACCGGAAGCTTAACTCCTGGACCCTGTGAGACAACTTCCCCACACCCTTTATGGATCAGATGCTTGACAGATTGGCGGGCAGGGGGTGGTATTGCTTTTTGGATGGATATTCTGGATACAACCAAATATCCATCGCACCAGAAGATCAGGAGAAAACTACTTTCACCTGCCCCTATGGAACTTTTGCCTTCAGACGCATGCTTTTTGGCTTGTGTAATGCTCATGCAACATTTTAGAGATGCATGATGTCGATATTTTCTGATATGGTTGAGGATACATTGGACATCTTCATGGATGACTTTTTTGTGGTTTGTGATACGTTTGAAGATTGCTTGGCTAATTTGGGTCAAGCATTGCAAAGGTGTGAAGAGTCTAATCTTGTTCTAAACTGGGAGAAATGCCATTTTATGATGAAAGAAGGCATTGTGTTGGGACAGAAGATATTTGTGAGAGGTTTTGAGGTGAATAGAGCCATGATTGAAGTTATCGAGAAACTACCTCTACCCATCTCAGTAAAGGGTATTAGGAGCTTTCTTGGTCATGCTGGATTCTATAGAAGATTTATTAAAGACTTCTCCAAGATCGCTAACCCACTGTGTAAGTTGCTAGAGAAGGAGGAAAAGTTTGTGTTTGACGAAGATTGTTTGAAGGCATTTGAGTGCCTGGAAGAGAAGTTGGTGGTTGTGCTTATTATAGTTGCCCCAGATTTGTCCAAACCATTCGAGGTAATGTGTGATGCAAGTGGTATTGCACTCGGAGCTGTTCTGGGATACAAGCAAGACAAAAAATTTCACCATATTTACTATGCTAGCAAGGCATTGAATGGGGCACAAAAGAACTACACGGTGACAGAGCAGGAGCTGCTAGTAGTTGTGTACACCTTTGAGAAATTCAGATCATATTTACTTGGCACAAGAGTAGTGGTGCACACAAACCATGCGACTTTGAGGTATTTAATGGCAAAGAAGGATGCAATTCCTCGACTAATCCGATTGGTGTTATATTTGCAGGAATTTGACTTTGAAGTCAAAGACCCAAAGGGGTGTGAGAACCAAGTGGCGGATCATCTTTCCAGGCTTGAGAATGAAGAGAAAGGGGTTGATGAGCTGGAAATTGATGATGCATTTATGAATGAGCATGTGTTGGCTACATCACTTTATATGATGCAATGGTATGCTGATTTTGCCAATTATTTTGTAAGTGATATGATGCCGGAAGAGCTGAATTTTCACCAGAGGAAGAAATTCCTGCATGATGTAAGTAAGTATTACTGGGATGAGCCTTATCTCTTCCGGCTATGTGCTGACAGTATAATCAAGAGGTGTGTACCAGAGGTGGAAATGACAAGCATGTTGCAAGCTTGCCATTCATCTCCAGTCGGAGGTCATCATACAAGTGATCGAACTACCCAAACAATTTTATAGTGTGGGTATTACTGGCCAACGATTCATAAAGATGCACATGAATTAGATAGATCTTGTGATCAATGCCAAAGACGAGGAGCAATATCTCGTAGGCAAGAGTTGCCAATTACCACAATCCTGGAGGTTGAATTGTTCGACATATGGGGCATAGATTTTATGGGCCCGTTTGACCGTTCTTATGATAACCGTTATATCTTGGTAGCGGTTGACTATTTTTCAAAGTGAGTAGAAGCGGTTGCTTTGGCCAATAACAAAGGGAAGCGTGTTGTAGCTTTCTTGAAGAGAAACATCTTTGCTTGGTTTGCCACCCCACACACAATTATAAGTGATGGAGGGTCACACTTTTACAATAAGGTGTTCCGGGCTGCTCTGGCTAAGTATGGTGTAAAACAACATAAAGTGGCCACTCCTTATCACCCACAAATGAGTGGACAGGTTGAAGTGTCAAACCGTGAAATCAAGGAAATATTGGCAAAGTCTATGAATATGAATCGACGAGGTTAGGCAAAAAAGCTGGATGACGCACTAAGGGCATACCTAACAACGTTAAAAATGTCAATAGGTATGTCTCCGTACCAACTTTTTTTTGGTAAATCTTGTCACTTGCCCGTGGAACTTGAGCACAAAGCCCTTTGGGAACTCAAGAAGTTGAACCTTAGTTGGAATGATGCATCAAAGTTAAGGTTGGAGCAGTTGAATGAGATAGATGAGTTCCGATTATGAGCTTATGAGACATCCGCTCTATACAAAGAGCGAATGAAGTTATACCATGACTGGATGATTGAGAAGAGGGAGTTCAAAATTGGGGACTTGGTGTTGTTGTTCAACTCTTAGTTCAAACTCTTTCCCAGGAAGATCAAGTCTAAATGGTCCAGGCCATTCAAAGTAAGTCAAGTGTTCCCATCCGGAGTTGTAGAACTTGAAAACAAGGATGTATAACGCTTCAAAGTTAACGAGCAGAGAGTGAAGCAATATATCGGCCTCCTAGAGGAGGTAAATATCTTGTATGTTGTGTTTCTTGATGAAGTTTGAGTAATCAAGATATCCTCGTCGTGCCGCGATGTTAAATCAAGTGCTAAAAGAGAGGCAACCCATAATTTGTTGTTGTATTACCACTTTAAAGTAGTTTGTTTTTGGTAGAATTGGTTAATTTGTTTGTTGAGTGTGCAGTGAAAAAAGGTAGAAGTGAAGGTGGTGTTCTGTTTAAGGGTGA
Organism: Jaltomata sinuosa; assembly: GCA_003996215.1. NCBI lineage: Eukaryota > Viridiplantae > Streptophyta > Magnoliopsida > Solanales > Solanaceae > Jaltomata > Jaltomata sinuosa. Next base: position 45,583 of record QJPP01004755.1, read on the forward strand.
CGGGTTCTGTGATGGACCCTCAAGTGTGTGACAGCCCGTCATAATAGTCACCAAATCTGCTATCGAAATACAGCGTCACTGGTTAGAGGTGATGACTCAGGTGATGACTCGTCAGCTCCTTGACTGATCATCACCCAAACCATCACTAAGATGAACTCACAAAGCTCCACTGTTTAAGAGTTATGAGTCCTATAACGAGGCGTCAAAGTTGTGATGGACCATCGCAAAAGCCACCACCCAGGCAAGTTTACTTTTTCTTTATTTTCTTCTTTTATATTTTTTTTCTGACCTGGTCCGACCCTTAATCTGAACCCGATCCCACTTAAGTAACCTCAATATCCCAAATCAAAAGACACCCATTTCAATTTGAATAGAAACAAGTGCATCTTTCTTCTCCTTCTCTGAACCAAGAAAAATTCTTTCAACCCAAATTCCTCTTCCTAATGAAACCCCAAAACACCCAACTCTCTCATACGCTTTCTCCTCTTTGTTAATCATCTAAAACACCTATTCCGACTACTTTAGTTTAAGTTGGGTTGAGTTGTTGTCGTGTTTTAGGACTCACAGTCAAGAAGCAAGTGATCCTCATTAATCTTCAAAAACAAAGGTATGACTCTAATGTCCCCTCTTGAATTTGATCATTAGATTTTGGGACAAAAGAAGAACAAGAAGCTGATATTTGAAATTTTGAGGTTGTGGTGATGTGTGCCATTGGCTGTGGTTGTTGTTGTTATTTGGGGTACGAAATTCAAGTGCTAAAACAACATGGGTGAAGTCTGAGTACCCCATGGGGTTAAATAATGGATGGATGATATTGTTGTGAAATCAAATCCCAAAAGGGATTGGCAAAGTTCTAATGAACACAAAGTGTTCAACAAATTGCCTCAAAGAGGAAAATAACCGCAGTTTAAAGATGACGACTTATGTGATAAGCCATCACACTTGTTGTGACTCACTTCACTGACAAAGGAAGACACTTCACTGACAAAGGGTGACGGTTGGTATGACGAACCATCACACTTGTGACTAGCCGTCACTCAAACCATCACCCTAAAATAGTGAGGTTTGGCTTTGTGTTTTCATCCTCTCATGTGTTCTAACTTGTTCCCTCTTGCGGGTACATGGCTCCTAAACCACAACTAAATCATGGCGGGGCACAAAAATGAAAAGAAAGGCTAACCCCAACACGGACATTAGTAGATGAACCGGACAGCGAAGCAGAAGAAATTGAGGCACTTGCCTATCAAACAAGGTTTTTCAAAAAGAAAAAAATCCAAGTCTCCCAGTCTGAAGAGGAGAGTGGGTCATCTAGTGATGGGTCGGGAAATGCTAGTAGTAGTGAAGGAAGTGCGAGCTCCAGTGCGATCCCAGAGGATTAGAGTGGTACTGAGGCCATTATGAACCCAGAGAAGGCACCCATTGACACCATTACCTACAGGTGCAAGACCGCCAATGTTCTAGAATCAATCCGGTTGGAGGTTGAGGGTGTCAGGAAATATTATCTAGATGGCTTTCTCCCAACCAATTAAAGGATCCACCAGAGACCGATAGCTGAAAAGGTGCAAATTGTGACCTCTTACCTACCTGAATACCCAATCATCGAAACTAAATTTCAAAAGTACAAGCTAGAGTGGATGAGCAGGCCTTCGAGAATGTACTAGCCAGAAATTGTGCATGAATTCTATGCCAGCTACTTGGTTTGTTTGGAGAAAATGGTAGAAAAAGGGAAGAAGCTGAAGGACACTGCGATAATGGACAAGTTCATTGTCCGGGGACATCAGGTTGATCTTTCTGCGAGGACGATCAACAGGGTCCTCTTTGGTCCAGAGTATATGCCACCAGCCAGTATGCCTGATATTCTTGACAAAATGAGTACAGCAACACACCAACAACTATGGCTAGCTCACATGCTAAACGAGGGCTCACTATCCTTGCTACTAAATTCAAGGGAAGGAATCTCGAAACAATGATTGAGTTTCATCGCAAAATTTTGGTGGGCTGTTGTGAGATACAAGTTGTTTCCCACTGGTGGTGATGCTCATTTAAATTAAGTGAGAGTGGTTATAGTGGCGGGGTTGATTGTTGGATACGACATTGACTTCGGAAAGGTGATTACGGATAAGATGCATATCTGAGCCACCAAAATCACCTCTTCACTGCCATTCCCATGCCTAGTTACTGAGATTTGGAGACTTGCAGAGGTGCGAATACTGAATGGCATTGACAACTAAGTGAAAGCCACTTCTAAGAAAAACATCAACAGAGCAAGGGATGACACAAAGTTCGAGTTAAAGGTCCATAAGCCACAAGCTTTTGAGGCTTCAACTCCAAGTACATCTAAAGCAGTTGACACCCCTTCAGGTACAGAGTAACCTCTAGCTATTTTTGACCCTCAGATGGCACAGACCAATAGAGCTACTACTGAAAGCTCTGACACAGCTTTGAGACCTCTTCTACCACCCGAGTATCAGCTGAATCCTTGAAATTTTGCAAAAGTGGTGCAAAAACAAAAACAGATTGATTGGCAGATTGCAGCTTGGACTGAATTGTTCAAGCTAACCATAGATGAGGCCATTCGGGAGGCTCTAAAGCTGTATGAGGTGTTACGTGCCAGGATCGATGCTATGGAGACCCAAATGGATGATAGGCTGAATGAAATGAGTATCCCAGACCTAGCCAAGTTCGATGTTGAACTTCAAAAGGTAAAGGTTGATGTCACTGCTCTTCATCAAGGGAAATCTTCCTATGATGAGTCTTCAGACTTCGTGGAATTGGAGGAAGCATGCACGATAGTGGACTTGCTGGGAAGACCTTTGAAAATCAATGAACCCAAGTCGGGTGAAGTTGAGGTGAAAAGAGCAAAGAAAAAAGGCATAAGAAGAGAACACGAGAGGAGAAAGAGTTGGAAGAAGCCCGGCAGCAATCTATACTAGATGAGCAGTTGAGACATGAGAGAGTACATGCCCAACATGATGGGGCATCCTCTAGTGCAGTACCGGTGTCCAGAGAGACTACGGGTGTTGATGAGCTGAGCACACCAGCCGACACTGGCATCACTGTCCCTACTTTGGAGACCCCTGTGGTTTCCCCCACTGTTCCAGACTCCGAAGCGTAGGTTTCACAGGTGTCTTTATCTCTTACATTGCATATCTGATCTCATTAGCATTGAGGACAATGCTAGATTCTTTTGTTGGGCGTAGGGGTATCTATGAGTGAGTCACCACCGAAGGTTTTTATTGCCATGTTTTCTTTTCCTTCGGTGTGCTATCTAGTAGAACCGGCATGTTTTGGTTATTTTTAAATTCCATTTGTGTTGTGTGGTGTTCCATAGCAATCATTGGTGTTTGATAGTTGAACTAAAAAAGAGCACCCTCCAAAAAAGCTGATTTTTGTACTTGTGTGTTGAAAATTAACTGTTATGGATCCTTCAATGTCTTTGTATGCATGTGATCAAAATAATCTTCTTTAGGCCGAACTGTTGTTTCGATAGTTGGTAGTGGTATGGTTTCCTGATGCTAAGTGTGTGTGAGGCTAATTGTTATTAATTCTTACTCTGTGCATACATCCAAAACTTGCCCGGTCTATTCTGTTTAGTTGGAAGTTAATTGCTTAGGAAAGGATCACAAGCCCTTTTTGTATGCAGTCCACTTAGCCTATAAGAACATCCAAATGTTAATAATCCCTTTGGTCCTTGTTTGAGCCATAATTGACCCTATTCTTTCTACAGCCTGTCACATCGTGCACTTCAACTCATGCAAACAACCTAAGTTGAGGGTGGATACTGTAGAGGTAAATGAGAAGAAAAGGAAATAGGATGTAAAGGATTGGTTGTAGATTGAATGAAAATTGTGGGTGTGTGCCTAAAAAAAGAAAGAAAGAAAAAGAAAGAAATGAAAAAAAGAATTGTCAGAATAAAGAGGCCACACCTGTATGTAGAAAGAATGAAGTAAAAGGTGAATAAGGATGGACGAAGTAAAGTTAAGTGGAAATGGTAGGTTAGTGATTTAAAGGAGGGCTTAGTCACTAATCCCAAAATGTATCCTACCTAGACCTGAAGCCTCGTTATAAGCCTTACTAAGTCCTGTACTGATCCTGAGAAATTATCTAAACAATTGAAATAGAATATCAAGGGCAAGCCTATGGTATCACATGTGCACTGTTTGAAATCATTTGTGAGTGTGAGCGTCTTGCTTGGTCCCAAAATTCTGTGTGTGGGACATCTTTGTAGTGAGGGAATTAGGATTTCAATATATTGTTGGGATATCTATTTGTGCATTTGTAGAATATTCTTTCACATCGAAATGACATCATTGGATCCTGACAAGTTAGCTTTTCAAAACACTTATGTAGTACCAGGGGAGCTTGATTTGAATTGCCTAAACCGTTGAAAGGCCATGGATTGCTAGAAACATGCTGTGTATTTTATTAGTTGAGTCATGTTTTTGTTTTTGTTGTCATGTTGCTTGAGGACAAGCAAACGTTTTAAGTTGAGTGTGTTGATGTGCCAGCATTTTACGGCATATTAGGCTCCTTTAACTAAGAATAATCGCGGGTTTTCAAGCAACCGTTGTTGTGTTTGATGGGTTTTGTGTTGTGTTTGCAGGAAAAGTGAACAAAGATGAAAAAGGATGAAAAGCGTTACAAGAATGACTCCACTGTCAAGTGTGACAGCTCACCTAACGAACCGTCGCACCTGTGACTGGCCGTCAGACAAGCCATCATGATGAGGCAGTAGGTCACATGCACTGGCTAAGAGCGATGGGAGTCATGATGATCCATCAAAACTGTGATCTCCCATCACAGCAACCCATCAAACAGAAGCTGGCAAATGGAATGCACTGGTTTAGGGTGACAGTTCAGCTAACGAACCGTCACAAGCTTGACGAGGCATCAAGGCAAGCCGTCAAGATCAAGAAGCGGGATTCCGAGTCTATTTTTGGAACTTTATTTCCTAGTCTACTATAAATACCCAGTGTTAGGCTTATTTTAAGCATTCATTATTTTAGATAATATTAGACATTTTTGAACGAGTTTTGAATAAGAAAGAGCAGAAAAATGTTATCATCGTTTTCCTCTTGGGATTTTCACCATTATTGCTTGAACTTTATGAAAATTGAAAGGAAGCTTGTGATTTCTATATTGTAAGATTATCTTCTCTATATTATGCATAGTATTACTTTTTTCCTTCATTTTGCAAGTATGAGTGGCTAAATTTCCCACAACTAGGGTTGTGGGAGCCATGGCAAAAGCGATGATTTAGATTCCGGGTGACGTTGGGTTCAATTTGTATGTCATTCACGTAACATTTTCTAATGGTTGCAAATATTAGAACAAGTGTAGATTTATTTCGCTTGAACAAAAGGATTAAAACACGAAAAATTGGATTAACAACAAGGATTCGGGACTACTAACTTCCGTCTAATGATCAATTCTTTAATGAGATTAATCTACTTGAAGTTTTAATTGAATTTTGAAAGTGTATCTTTTCAAGTTCGAAAGAATTGAGGGGAAATGTGTCTATTTGGTTTAGAAATGTTTAGACGTAAGCATGATTCCATTTACTTCGTGTTAAGCATATGAAAAGACCCCAACTGAGCTCTAACTCAAGATCGTTACGAAGTCATGGTGAACACACCCCTAGCTCGCTTCTCTTACTGATTCTTACTCGTTCAAATTTGCAATTTGTTATTTAAAAATGAACAAAGATTGATAAATACGACCCCCCCCATTTACCGGAAACTATTGATTACTAGTCAACTAAGTTACTAATGGCTTATTTTGCATCTTATTCCCTGTGGGATCAACCCCAACCTTTGTTGGGTTCTTTATTTGACAACCACCACTTACGCTTCTTAAGTGAGGTGTAATTTGGGAGTTATCAATGACTCACCCGGCCCTTGAGGAATTCCACTCACCATTTGTCGGATGTGCTTCAGCTCCTTTGTCATCACCTCAAACGGGCCCATTTCCTTTAAACTACTTGCAATGGCCTCAGACAATGTTTCTGCGCCGATCCTTCTCTTTTTTCTCTTGCAAACTGTCCCTTCTCCATGCTTCTTCAATGGAAAGATGGGTCTTGACAGCTCTTCCCAGTTGTAAGTCGGTATTCTTCTACCTCAGCTCTTTTACACAGTTCGGTGATGAGAGATGGGAACATGAGAGTAGGGTTGTCTTACTTCAAGAACTACTTGAGTTTGCAGATGATCATATGGCCAACATTCACAGGAATGTCATCAAGAATGCAAGCAATCACCTGGGCCCTTAGCAATGGTATATCGTACACATTCCCGCATGAAGAGACTCTGCTACAGATGATCGATAGCCAATTCTTCGCTTCAGCTGTGAATTCTTTGGAAGTGATGCCCTTTTTGTGATAGCCCATGGTACACTTTTGTCTGGACACAAATTGGAAATCAACCATTTACCTGGTTCACAATATTTTGCTTTGAACAAGGTGGGGTTATGGTCTTGCAATTGATAGAGCCTATTGATCACAGATACACCAAAGTCGATCATTTTGCCCCTTATTATGATGACCGGGGTCGACATCCTCACAGCTTTGAGATTTGCGTAGAACTCTCTGATCCATTGCTCATTAGCCTTGCAAGGCTCAGCTGCGAAGCACATCCAACCTGTGGTCCCCAACCTATGATAGAAGCCCAAAAGAACTGTGGAGACCTTGTCAAGACAAATTCCCCTTTCAGGGAGTAGCTTCTTCTTCACCAAATCAGAGTAGTATCTCCTCTGACATTAAGGAGACATGAATAAAACTTGATTGAACTCTTTACCAATGGGTAGTTCATCTTCGAAGAGTGCATCATTGAGGTTGGCAGCCATGTCAGCTTTTTGGACCTGGGAGAGTTATACAAGCATGAACAATTGACATTAGCAACTAAATGCAATGCCTTGTGGTCTATTAAAGCCAAAGAAATGAGTTGTAGAACAATTGGAACGCTCTAGGGGTGTGCAACACTTATGGTGCCTCAATATTTTTGGTCTCTGGTACCGCAATTGTGGTCAGTGTCCGCAAATACAGAGGTCCGCAAATGCAAAGAACTGCCACAATTGTGGCTTTTGGTAACTTGTTTGGCTCTACAATTGCGGTCAAAGTCCGCAAATGCAGTGTTCCACAATTATGAGATTTAGCCGCAAAAGTGGACCTATCATCTCAAAAATTCTCCCATGGGGGAAACCACTTCCAACACCCCTAAAATGAATCACCAACTCAATTTTTACAAGCAAACTCATAAAATACTCCACACAAACATTACCCAATCATGAAAAGTTCGCGAATTTAGCCAAGAATTTCATTCGGCCAATTCGTAAAACACCTTATAAGCATAAATAGGTGCTATCCTATGGAGCATGATATGGGTGCTTAGACAACCCCACATTTATAATCAAAGCAATTCTCACTCTCAAACCCAACCTCAGCCAACAAATAACAATTTAAATAACAGATTCAAGTCCATCAAGTTTAGACACATGATTCCTTCAAGTTGAGAGGAACTAGGAAGAAATGGAAAGATCTTACATGATTCAAAGAGAAAAGGGATTAGCTTGTCATACCTGGATTCTTGTATAGATGAATGGGTCTTGGTGTTGCCCTTGTTAGTGAAGAGACGCAAGAAGAGTAACAAACCTTTTATTTTGAGAAAATGAACCAACCTTTGTGCCTTTTGAGTTATAATATTTTTGCAACTGCCCAGAAGCCCCCAAATGCGGTCATGGTACCGCAAATGCGGCATTTTCCTCTTATGCGGTCAAAAGTTCCATAAATTTGGACCATCGATTTTTCGATTGATGACCACAATTGTGAAGTATCCGCTTTTACAAAAGATTTTCCGCAATTTTGGCATCTACAGCTTGGCTCACTTGGGTGCTTATGCGAAGGCATGCGCGACGGGCATAATTCAAAGCAGTTTAAGTTTGGGGGTTTGATAAGTTGGTATTCTAATTCTCTAAATCTATTGAATGATCATGAGTAAAAATGAGAAATCTTGGGTTGTGAGAGGGGGAAATAAGGTGAAGTTGAAATCCAAAAGTGTGAGCGGTGTTCGAAATGAGAGCAAACAACATTAGGGAGGTGTAGTCACTTGAAACAAGTGATATCCTCACCTTAGCCCTAGCCAACATCGTAACCCGCAAGTCCTTAGTGATTCCGAGCTTTGCCACACTACATTAGTGGCTATATACATGAAGGGCAAGACTATAGTTCGACGTATATGCACTTGAACTTCCTTGAGAGAGTGAGAGTCCTCTTGGTTCTCCTATAATCCCGTGTTTTGTGAATTGAATGATTATGAGTGGGATTCTCTCTTGTGGTGAGTCGCATCATGCACTCAAATTGAAATATAGAGTCTGTATTTTAATTAAGGGGAGTGAATGAGACAAGTTGTGTGGCAAATCTCGAGGCAAACCTTGATGGTCCATGCAAATGACTTGAGAAGCTTAAATGTCTTGTTTTGAATGGCAAAATTCCCTTGATTTTGAATGAGAAATGATGTCCTTTTGGAAAAAGTTTTGAAATGATCCATTGCCTTGAATTTATGGTGGTTCAAATTGAGATGAGCATAGTAGTTGAGTCGTTTGTTTGAGTCTTTCGCTTATTCTTTTTCTTAATTTTTAGTGTAGAGTAGTCTTGTGTGCCTTGATTGAGCCTAGAGCATAATTCATTCCTTACCTTGTGAGTATCTTGCTTGAGGACAAGCAATAGTTCAAGTTTGGGAGGTTGATAAGTCGGTAATCTACCAACTTATTGAGCATATATCCATGAATTATTGCTATGTTTTGAATAGATTTAGAGGTTTTTATGGCCTTTATTGATGTCTATGCATGTACTTTTGATATATGCTGATAAAAAAGGAAACGGACCCAAAAAGAGCTCAAAAGAAGTGAAGTGTGAAGCATTCAGAAAAGCTGAAGATTCTGACTGAGGATGCGGTGGCCGTGCGACACGCACAAGCTGAGGTGCAAAACTCTCGAGGTCCCTGGCAACGATGCCATTTTTGATAAGTGCTCCCCAAGTTGGAGGTCACGGTGATCGTCAGAGCAAAAAACATTTATAATCCACAACGAGTGTCGGGGTCATACCCAAGGGAACAATGTAGTGTCAATCGAAATAATAAAGAATCCAAGAAACTTATTGAAGTTTAATTAACAAAAAAGGGAAAAGATATGTATAAGGGGGGTTTTAGATTAAAACTAAAGATAAAAGAAAATCAAATAAAAGATCTTTTGATCAATGGATTTCACCTTGCCTTAGCCAAGAAATATAACGAAGGAGACTTGGGAATGGGGATTCAATTCACAAGACTTACACCCGATTGACACATGGGTAGTCTTGGCTAAAGGTGTACTTAACCATCTTTCGACCAATCAAGAAACAATCCTCATGGGTTCTCTCGAACCACCACAAGTAAGCAATACCCAACAATAACTTAGGTGAATTGGGTTATCTCTAACTCCAACTCTTAGATGGGAGTTTCCGGCAACCAAACTATCTCTAGCCTTGGTCTAGAGTGGAAACCCCAAATCCCCATTATTGAATCTTCCCGAATTTAGGGTAATCCTCTCTCAATCAAAACCCAAATTAGTATGCTAAGTCAATCTTTGCAACCATTGACTATAATTTCAAGCATAAAGGATTCAATAGACCCAAATAATCAAACAAGAACAAAATCTATATACGAATTCAATAGCCAAAAAGTATTATCTCTAATACAAAATCCAAATCTCAATTCAACAATTACACCAATAAAATACCAATTAAGAACAAGAGTTGAAGAATGTAAACTAAGGATTTTACAATAAAGAGCCTCCAAGTCTTCACTCCTATGGTGTTGGTTGATGAACTTGCTCTCCAATCTTGCCAAAAGTTGTGAGTATAGCCAAAGATGTGTTTCAAGATGGCTTGGAGGTGTTTTATGTGGATTGGTGTTTCCAAAAGTGTGAAAAGACTGCTTTGGTCCTAGTTGAGTCCGACATCCATATTTGGGGAGGAATGGCCACAATTATGGCATGTTGACTGACTTTTGACGTCCACAATTATGGTCCTTTGGCTGCATTTGCGGTGGTTGACTAGTCAGTTGACCTCCGCATTTGCGGTACTTTGGCCGTATTTGTGGTTGTTGAACGATCAGTTGACTTCCGCATTTGCGATCTTTTTACCGTATTTATGGTATCTGAGGCTTGTTTTTCCCTTCATCTCACTTTTTGCTTCTTTTGTCCAATTTGCTTCAAAGTCTCTTCATGAATGAGAATCACCTGAAATATATCAAAACACACTATAAGTGGTATCATATCACCATTAAAGGACGTAAAAGCCTAAGAAAAGATATGCAAATAAGTGGTAATTTCACCACTTATCAGTTATTGTCTAAAAATGGTGTTTGAATAAAAACCATTGGATAAATGATTGTTTAATCAAGAGATTAATGAGCATACCTAAAACCAATGCTATCTATGTCATTTAGCGAGAATTTATATGAATGAGCGAGCACCCTAACCCGTATTCGAGTCCCATGTGACACACATCCATAGTCGTCCTCTCTCCTTGGTTACACCAACTTTTATTTTATTATTTTGATTTGAATTGTGAATTGTGATAGATTTACCAATTCCCCCTTCCTTTACTTTTATTATTGCAAACAAATTACTCTCGTTGTGAAGTCTCTTCTTTACAATCAATTTGTCTAGTCACCAATTCTCTGTGGTACTGATACCGACTCTCATCGGGAATATATAAATGTGTTTTACTCTAACGATCGCTGATACCTCCATCCAGGAGAGTACACTTGAGCATTATCAGTTGCCTCAGTGTCTCTAACATAATCAAAAGTCTCCATTACATCCACATAAGGACTCACCAAGTCAGATATCTTCCTCATCGTAGAAATTGGATTCTCCTAATTATGACTTAAGGTCAAATCAATCATACCTAACAAAGTCAACTTCTTATCAATGAACTTTGGCACAGGAGCACAAGAGGGAGATAAGACATGGGAGTGGTACCAAAGTCTCCTTTTGTCTGGCATAGTTCCACAACTCCACGACCATAATTTCTCTACCATTCAACTCAGCACCCTTAATGATGCAGACAATCAAAAGTGCCTTCTCAATTACGATCTTATTTTTATTCTTGTATGGGGTGAGTCAAAAACAAATGAAGCTTAACCAATGCTTATATTGAATGGTCAAGTCCTTTTTGTAAATCAAACCACCAGATATGGCCCAACATGGAATCCCTTTGGTAATAACAAGATCAACCCAAGAAAACTGATCGTGTTTGTTAGCTAGTCTCTGTGCATAATAAGTACCTGCTGGCCGATCTTTATCAAAATAAATATGGTTGATAACTTTTGTAGAGATATCAACCTTAACACCCCTCATAATCACACTCTGTGTAACACCTCAAAAATCCTAAGCTAATACTCAAACCGTTTCCACGAGTGTAATGATCATTTTTCTATTGTGATGAATACTTTAGATGCGCATCACGTTCGTAATAAACTCCTATCATCATGTTAAGTTGAAAGCACCTCAACCAAATGAGTTTTCATGTAAGACTAAACTAGGGTCAACTTCAAATGACCATTTCCCATAGAATATAAAGAGCTAGGTGTCTTAGTACCCACGATATTAAAGGTTTTGGAGTCTTCTTTCCAACACCACCAACCTCGCATTAATCTGAGTCCGATGTAAAATGTAATGGGCATTTTACTGTAGTACTGTTAGTGAATACAGACGGGGTGATGAACCGTGGTTCTGAACCATGGTCTGTATTGTGACTCGTGATTTCAGACTTTAACCTTAAAATATTCTTATTCAAAACCACTGGTTGGTGCACAAACTGTAGACCAATACCATGATCCGTAGAGTGACCCGTAGTTTAACAAAATTCAGCTTTTCTTCCAAAGATTCCATGAGTGACTTGACGGGTCATTGTTTTGAACGACCATATGTCCTGTAACTAGTGGAATCACCTTTAGATAGGTACTAAGTCCTCAAATTTCCATGAGTGGGTTGACGACCCATCAACCCATTCCACGACCCTTTTCTTCCATCCGTAATTCCTGAGGTTCAAAGGATCCTCATTTCTTGAAGTTAAAAACACGAGTCACAGGATGGTCCATTGTTCAGAATCATGGACCGTAGAGTGACTCGTGGAAGGGAATTCCATTAGACTCCCACAAGTGGTTCTTGAAACCACGGACCAAATGACGGTCCGTTATTCACTTTGATGGTCCGTAGACTGACTCGTGGTCCCTGAAGCCGGGTCATTTTATTAGTTTTTTCCAAACTTAAGTCTATGGTTATTTTTATAATTTCTCACTCTTTTAACTCCTATACTAAGTGATTTTAGTCCTATTTTGAAGGTTTTTTATTCCCACTTGGCCTAAGTTCTCTCCCATTATTTCAATCAAGTTCCAAAAGAAGAAAAAAGGTTCCATCCTCTCAAGCTCCAAGTTAGAGTTTCAAGATCCATAGCAAGGGATTCACTCCAAGTCTCCATTATTCTCAAATTCATAGTGGGCTAGCTTCAAATAATGTATGTGAGTATTCAATAAGGGATTCGTTCACCCTTATGCCCAAAACCCCCAAATTTTATATGGATTTAGAATTAGGGTTCTTATCCAATTCTTATGGGTTTTTCTATAAATTATTTTCTAATGATTTATAAAATCTAATATTAAATTGTATCATTTTGAATTGAATGCTAAGTATGGTAAATTTTTCATGCATAAACTAGTTTAAGTAAATTGGGGTATTTGATAGTATAATTTTATGAATTTCAAGCAAGTGCATGCCTAGTTCATATGTTTTATGAAAATATATGTTATTATAAATTGTACTAGGTCCATGCAAGTTTTCAAGTTATGAATTGTTATGCAAGACAAGACACTCGATGTGTCATCAATGCTCATGAATAATTTTCTAAACCAAGGTTCCTGAGGAGTATGAAGATACGGGTTATGAACATGTTTATGAACAAGTGTTGACATCCATATATGTCACATGTATGTGAGACTCATGTTATATTTTGGGAGTAGTATTTAGCACCGAGTTGGACCGGGTGAGAGTAACCTTAGTCCCAGAACTACGTGCCACCGTAGGTTCCCTCTGTGGCTTATGACAGGATCCTGGTATGACATGGTTCTAACTTTGTCCAGTTAGGACAATCTTTTTCGGTGTGGGTGCATGACACTGGACTCCATATAGCTCATCATGGTTTATGTCAGTTAAGAGAAATTCCCGTATGATTATTTTCAAGCTATGAAGTTATATGATACTCTACTTTGAATCTTAACTTAACTTCATGTTTTTATGTCTTATATTTTGATATTTACTTATGATATCTTCTATTTATGCATGAACTCAGTTTTATGCATGCTTTTAAGTATATTTTATCATGACACATGCACATCTCACGTACTAAGTACATTCCATAGTACTGACTGCATACTTTTTTGTGTTGCATACTATTATGATGTAGATCCTGTAGCCTGCTCCCAGATCCGTGGCCAGTAGATCAGTAGCATATTCACCCAGCTTGGTGAGTCCTCCTCATTTTAGGACTTGGAGTTTAGCTTCATTATAGACTACTAGTTCTTTCATTCAGTATTTTAGTATTTAGAGTTAGCTGGGGGCCTGCCCAGCAACTCGACAGTAGTAGAGGCTTTCAGTCATAGAGTCAGATATTCAGCTATATTCAGATCTTAAATATTAGACTTTATTTATATTACAAATTAAGTGTTCATTACTTCAATTGAGCTTCCGTTCCTACGTTTGTTCAGTTTTTAAGTCATGCTAAGGCCAGAGGGTTATCTTGAGATCACTTGTGAACTTAGGTCCCGTGTTACGTCCAGGGGGTAGGCTCAGGGCATGAAAAACATGGTATCAAAGCATTAGGTTCAAGAGTCCTAGGGTGTCTGAAAGCCACATCAAGTAGTGTCTCTTTCATGGGTGTGATGTGCGCCATACTTATGAGGGGGAGGCTATGAGGTGTTTTAGGAAAAACTTCACTTCTTCATGTTGACTATCGTGCAGTAGAGTTTGACTCTACTTACCCTTCTAATCCGTTCCTTACGCATTTCAGATAATGTCTATGCAAAGAAACTCCATGAGAAATGCTAATCCAACCACTCCAGATCATGAGGTTACTAATGCCAAATTTCGTAAATCCATCTATACGTTGGCTCAAGCCATGACAACTAAGTTGAATGAGAAAGAGAAACTAAAGAAGAGGAAGAGGAAGAAATAGAAGAAAATAAAATGGAACCAATTATCTTCTCAGCAGAGGTCATCCGGACCAACCCCATCTTCAGTTAGCACACCTGCACTCGATTCTCATTCTTGTCATAATAGGGCTTCGAAGACCTTGAGGTACCCTCATTGTAGTAGATGCGGTAAGTTTCATCTAGGTGAGTGCCTTGCTGGTAAAGAGAGGTGTTAGGTATGGTCAGTTAGGCCATAGATTCAGGGATTGCTCCTCATCTAAGCAGAGCAACTGCGGTGTTCATTGCCTAGCCTCTCGGGTCAGAGTATCCCTCCAGAAATTGAATCTGGTACGTCACTAGATTTTCTTCCTTTATGCATCCATAGTCCCCAAGCCCCTATTCTTGTATGGTTGTGAGTTGTCTTAGCTTAGAACAAGCATTGATAGAGGAATATAGCATCGCGAAGGGTAATAGAAAGAGAGATTTGTGGGTTGTTAGAACCATGTAAGCTTGGATTGTCTTTGCAAGGGATAGGTTGTAAGTTAATGAATGCGGTATGTACAGACCTTGTATGAGATAGAACGGTTGAGTCCAAGACTTCTAGGCAAGGGAGAGCCTTAAACTATAGAAGGAAGTGTACACTCAGACTAACTTCTAGGGTAGTGTTTTCTTTATTAGAGGAAAATGATCATAGTTCAATTTAGAGGTTAGTAAGAGATCCTTAGACTTAGAAAGGTAGAATGAGTCTAAGGGGGAGATGGTGGGATGTAGAATCAGTTAGATTTTTTTTGGGTCTCATGTACTGATGATAAGGAGTGTTAGAACATAGTTAGGGGGAGGGCAGAAGCTTATTTCAATTCTAGCATCATAATATACTTTTGTCATTACAACACCTTTTGCATTCCTTGTGTGTAAGTGCCATGGTCCTAATTCAAATTCACGGACTTCATGCGGATTCACGCCCTTATTCAATTCCTAGAACAAACGGAAATTACTCCAAACAGCGATTCCAATTTTAGTCTATGATTCTATGAATTCCAGCGTTGCACCATGATACTTGTCATATATGGAAGCTCATGTCTCACACTATGCTCAATTCTATATACTCAGTTCTCAAGATATGCCTTAATGGCTAATGAAATCATGCTACATCATGTATATACTCATACCAGATATCTCAAATAATTCATGCTTGTGATTTCCTTACTCTAACCATGCTTTGTATGTCCATAATGTGAGACACTCATGCCCTTTTTACTCTACTTCTCATACCTCACCTTGAGTGGCTAGATCAAGCTAAGTGTAAGTCAAGACCGATCAGTATTTATTCATTCATGATACTCATGCTCCTACTCTATTCCCTCAGTGATCTTGCCTTGTTTTGTTATAGCTGTTAGTAGAGGAAGCTAAGTAGTAGCCTAGACGAGAAGTAGTGGATTTATTTTCCTTTTAGTGTTCTTGTTGAGGAATTTTGGTATGTCTCCTTGTAGAAGTTCTTGATGTTGCAGCTCCTAAATATGCCAGGGAAGAGGGGAGAAGTCTTGGATAGGGTAAGCCATAAAATCATTAGGTGACCATAGTTATAAGCTTGAATATCGTGATGAAAAATATGTGGGCCTTTTGCTTTGTGCGACTAGTGACCCTTTGATTAGGAGCTCAAGGTTGGTTGGTTGTTATGATAGGAAGAAATACTATTCTTAGGAGATAACTCTAGATGCAAGAGATTTAGTCAAGATAGGTTTGAACATGGGGAAAGAGGATAGTTATACTCAGACCTTAGTATCTATATTTGCCCTGGTGAGAATTTTAGTTGCAAGTGGTAGGTGTGGTATTTATAAGAAGAGATTTTTCCTGTATGTCTAGTTCTCTCAGTTTTATGCTCTCTTCAGCTAACTATGGTTTCTAAGATTGCGTTCGTTCTTTATGAGTTTCAGCTAAGTCCCTACTCTCACTCCAGACCAGTTATCATGTTGGGTATCCAGTTTCATATCCTATCGGTGTTCTTATACTCTCAGTATGCATATAGGTCTCATGAATCCATCTTAGTTCATATTTCAGTTAGAAATCGGTTACCATGTCAGTAATCCAACTTTTAGGACTCAATTAGTGGGTTTGCATCTCTTTTCCTACTACCTCAGCCTAGTTAGTCTTCATTCGAGGACGATTGATCCCAAGGGGGAGGTATTGTAAAACCCCAAAAATCCAAGATAATACTCGAACCTTTTCCTTATGTGTAATGATCATTTTCCTTGTGTGGTGAGTGCTTTATATGCACGTCATTTTTGTAAGAAACTCCTATCATCAAGTTAAGTTGAAAGCACCTCAACCCAATGAGTTTTCATGTAAGATTAAACTAGGGTCAACTTCAAATGACAATTTATCATAGAGTACAAAGTTTTAGGTGTCCTATTACACACCAAATTAAGGTTTTTGAATGTTCTTTCCAACACCACCGATCTCGAATTAATCCGAGTCCGGAGTAAAAAGTTATGGGGATTTTACTACAGCTCTGTCAGTGACTACGGATGGGATGCCGAACCATGGTTCTGAACCACGGTCCGTACTATGACTCGTGATTTCAGACCTGAACCTTAATATTTTCTTATTCAAAACCATTGGTTGGTTCACGACCCGTAGACCAAAACCACAGTCCGTAGAGTGACCCGTAGTTTGTCAAAATTCAGCTTTTCTTCCCTAGATTCCATGGGTGACTTGACGGGTCATTATTTTGAACGAAGGTCCATCCTATAACTCGTGGAATCAACTTCAGAGAGGTACCAATTCCTCTAAATTCCAAGAGTGGGTTGACGACCCGTCAACCTATTCCACGACCCATTTCTTCCATCCGTAATTTCTGCGGTTCAGAGGATCCTCATTTCTTGAAGTTAAAACCATGAGTCACAGTACGGTCCATTGTTCAGAATCACGGACCGTCGAGTGACTCGTGGAATGGAACTCTATTTGACACCCAGAAGGTATTCCTGAAACCACGGACTAGATGACGGTCCGTCATTCACTTTGACAGTCTGTAGACCGACTCGTGGTCCCTGAAGCCAAGTCATTTTATAAATTTTTTCCAAGTTTATGTCCAGGGATATTTTTGTAATTTCTCACTCTTTTAACTCCTATACTAAGTCATTTTAGGCCTATTTAGAAGGGGTTTTATTCTCACTTGGCCTAAGTTTCTCCCATTCTTTCAATCAAGTTTCAAAAGAAGAAAAAAGGTTCCATCCTCTCAAGCTCCAAGTTAGAATTTCAAGCTCCATAGCAAGAGATTCACTCCAAGTCTCCATTCTTCTCAAATTCTTAGTGGTTTAGCTTCAAATAAGGTATGTGGGTATTCAATAAGGGATTATTCCACCCTTATGCCCTAAATACCCAAATTTCATATGAATTTTTATGGATTTAGAATTAGGGTTCTTATCCAACTCTTATGGACTTTTCTATAAATTAGTTTCTTATGATTCTACTATGAAATCTAATATTATATTGTATAATTTTGCATGGGTTTTTTACAAGTCAATTTGAAGGCTATAAATAGTATATTTCTATAAATGAAGGCTAAGTATAGTCAATTTTGCATGCATAAACTGGCTTAAGTAAATTGGGGTATTTGATAATATGATTTCATGAATTTAAGATAGTGCATGCCTAGTTCCTATGTTTTATGAAAATATATGTTATTATGAAATTGGACTAGGGCCATGCATGTTTTCAAGTTATGAATTATTATGCAAGACAAGAAACCCGATGTGCCATCAATGCTCATGAATCATTTTCTAAACCAAGGTTCGTGAGTAGTATGAAGATCTGGGTTATGAACATGATTATGAACAAGTTTTTATATCAAGATATGTCACATGTATGTGAGCCTCATGTTATGTTTTGGGAGTAGTATTTAGCACCGAGTTGGACCGTGTGTGTAATGACCCTTCCAGTTATTTCCACGAATACGTTTTCCTTAAACCGTTAGAGCTTGTTTGTAGCGGCCCCAAGTCACTTAAGGCTCGTCAGGACCGGTATTTCAGTGTCGGGTCCATTTGTTTGGTCGCATTATAAGTTTTGAAGCCAAGCAAGTCGTCAAAAGTAATCGTAAGTTTCTTTAATAAATTTTCTGAACTTTGGGTAAAATGTCTCGGAGCTTTTCTCTCAATATATAAAGAGTTAGAAGTCCCCTGAAATACCAAATCGAAGGTCTACGAGTCTAGTTTCCAACACAAAAATCCTCACGTCCAATTGATCTCAGAGTAAAAGGTGATGACTGTTTTACCGCGGACTGTCTGGCAGAAAATGGGTTGCGAACCGGGTCGGGTTAAACTCGATTTAAGCCTCAACTTCACGTTTTAAAATGCCATTTCAGTTATGAAATAGTGAAAAAATATAAGGGAGGATTCCGAGAGAGTTCTTGAGTATCAAAATCGTGCGATGGTGAATTACGAGCCTAAGCTTAAGAATTTTATTAGCATCGCGCGTATATTTGGAAATATTTTATTTGAAAGTTGAATTTGGTAAAAAGTTATATTATTATTACCTTTTCAAATTATTTTAAAGGTTTATGAAAAATATTTTTGTTACGATATAAGTGTATATGTATTTATTATTATAATATAATAGGTTTTATTCGAAATAATTTTCTAATGATTATGGTATATTCAAAAATTATATTTATTATACCACGAACTTACGCAATACCCGAGTATATAAATAACGGGATAAGAATATTATTTTGTTGCCTTGTAATTGACACCTTCACTCCACGTGTAGGTGGAGGTAGTGGCCAGCAAGCACTAACAGTGAGTGATGGCATCATATGGGAACTGGCAACATTAACTAACAATTGTTCTTAACCCTTAGAAATGTCATTAACATGGATAACTTCAACAAGCATTTATTTCCTTTTGCTCCACATATCTATACGGTATATAGATATTAGGCATAGAGGTGCATATCTGCACATTGAATAAAAAGGGAAGTTAATTATCCACGTCAAATTATTCAAGCCCGAGTTCAAGTTTGATTTTGTTTCGGAGCTTCTTTTTGGAGAGGTTCGAGCTTGTCATCGGACGATAGGTAGGTTACGGTTTATTTTTCCTAGACTCCACATATATAGAATAAAATTGTATTAATGGGCATCCTTGGGTTGGTTTATTAGGTTGGTACCACAGACCTTGACCGCTTTATTCATGTCCGCCTACTTTTGTTCCTCCGTTGCTTGTAGTATTTGCCGATATATTTTATTTACCCTTGTGGTCCTGTGAGGCCTTGTTGACTCTGGAACATAGAAGGTGGGATTTTGGGAATGTCCGCGAGTCCCGGGCATAGAATTATCCTTCTAGGCTGGTTATGCTTGCTGAGTAGCTGTGGGCCTGTGCAGGGTCGATAGTTGATTGTGAGCTACTGGGCAGCTATTGTGTGTGATCATACCATTTCCATGCATATAAAGAGGTTTTATCCATGTTTTACTATGGTTTTGGCTTCGGTCCTACTGGCACTATTTTCTAAACCTTGCATGGCCCCGGGGGCCTGTTTTTGATGGAAATGATTTGGAAATGGTTGATTTAACTTGTGAATATTCCTGGATAAAAGGAAGTAAAATTATGTTTTAAATCACCAGTTTTACGATTCACGCTAGACTCGGCAGGGCCGGGGTGCTAGTTGAGTTTTCTTGCTACTTGAGATGATTTAGCCTCGGTCAGACCGAGCACCTGAGATGACTTTTACTGTTTAGACCCGATTTATGCCCAGGAACCCTTGGAGGGGTTTTTGAGACATTTTCCTACTACTTTAGTCCTGGACAGGGTCTGGGCATTGCATATTCGAGACTGGGTCTCTATCTTGATACCGGACTTGCTTCCGGATGACATGTTTTGATACTGAGTTTTAGTATAGGGTCTGGGACCTCAATGGACCTTGCCATCCGGGCCTAGGGATTCGGGCTGCGTGTGTGGAGGAGGGTATACGGTGGAGTAGAGGTATACGGGCAGTGTCCTTCCATGGAACCTACCTGCTGGGCCGGATCGGCGCCGGAGGAGGTACATACAGAGATACCATTTCACTTGAGATCTTCATGCATCATATCATTCATTGTTTGAGGCTCCACCCTTGTTTGTTAATTGCAAGGACCCCAGGTGCGTTATTTCTTATTTTCACCTGTGCCTATGGTGTGCATATCCTGCTTACTAGCCTCATATGTGGTTCTGTTGATTTCCCTCTGGGCTAGTTCCTGTGTACCTTTCGTTGATTTCTGTGACTGCTTGCTTCTATTCTGTCTATTACTACGCTTTTATCTTATATGTGCCCAGTCGGCCTATGATACCTACTGGGTACCTTATGCTTCGCATTTGGTGCTCACCCCTTCCCCCCTGCATCTTGGGTGCAGATCCTAGCGTGGGCCATCGCCGTTAGATCGTTGTGATTCGTGTTTGGAGATCAATTGGGGACTACTTCAGACTGAGGGTGAGCTCTTGGCGATCGGAGCTTAACTTTAGTTTATCTTTTGCTTCATGTACTCTATTACCATTCAGAGACATCTGTATATATAGTTTTGGTTTATTTGCACTCCATGTATGTAGTTGGCTCTATACTATGATACCAGGTCTTGGGGTTTGGTTTAGTTTCCGCATATGTATATATTTATAGTCCTTTTATCTGTTCTATTCGTCTTGTTCTCTTATTTGTTAGATAGTAGCCCATTACTAACTGTTCTGGGCTACGAGGATTGGTTCACTTACCGGGGGTTGTAGGTGCCATCATGACCGAGAAATCGGGTCGTGACAACTTGGTATAATAGATTTAGGTTCATCGGTGTCATCAGTATAGGAGCCAATGTCTAGTAGAGTCCTGCGGATCGGGGCGGAGACGTCCGTATTCAATCTTTGGGAGGCTACAGTGACATTTTAGGAATTTGACTCTTTCGTTGCTTCTGTGTCGTGCGTAAAACCCTTGAAGTTTCTGGATATCTCATTTATTCTACTTTATTCTTCCGCAAATGGTTCGAACGAGATCATCGGCATCACGCGGAGATGAGCCTCCCGCTCCAACACCAGCTCCAGCACCAGCTCCAGCACCAGCTCCAGCGCCAGCTCCAGCGCCAGCTC
>QJPP01004756.1:0-17394 GCA_003996215.1 Jaltomata sinuosa
CCGATTTAAGCCTCGACGTCACGTT
The DNA here is from genome assembly GCA_003996215.1 of Jaltomata sinuosa. Taxonomy (NCBI): domain Eukaryota; kingdom Viridiplantae; phylum Streptophyta; class Magnoliopsida; order Solanales; family Solanaceae; genus Jaltomata; species Jaltomata sinuosa. The sequence goes on from QJPP01004756.1 coordinate 26, forward strand.
TTAAAATGCCATTTCAGTTCCAAAATAGTGATAAAATATAAGAGAGGATCCCGAGAGAATTCTTGAATGTCGAAATCGTGCGTAGGCGAATTACGAGCCTAAACTTAAGAACTTTATAAGTATCGTGCGTGTATTTGAAAATACGTTATTTAAAAGTTGAATTTGGTAAAAATTATATTATTATTACCTTTTCAAAATACTTTAAAGGTTTATGAAAAATGTTTTTGTTGCGATATAAATGTATAAGTATTTATTTTATAAGGTTTTTATACTCGGTAATATTTTAACGGAGATAGTAAATTTAGTTATGTTAAAATTTATTATTATAATATAGTAGGTTTTATTCGAAATAGTTTTCTATGAATTACGGTATATTTAAAATATTATATTTATTATACCACGAATTTATTCAATACCCGAATACATACATAACGGGCTGGATATATTAATATATTGCCACCTCCACAACACGTGGAGGTGAGGCAAAGCAGCCATCATGCTGCAGCTGCTAGGTGTCTAATTGGCAGCACATGATTAAATGGCATGCATTAATAGTATTAAAGTGAGCCACCACCTTTTTGGACTTTGCTGAAGTGGGTATATATATGCATTACTATGCAGTTCCATTCAATTGTATTACTCAATACATGAAATCAATAATTTTAAGTCGTTGCTTAAGCATTGCTATAAGACATAGCTGCTGCATGGCGTTATTTCTCACGCTGGGAGGATTTGATGTGGGAAATAAATTATTTAATATGATATTTGATTATTGAAAAGAAATCGATTATCTACGTTAAGTTATTCAAGCATAATTTTGGAGTTTCTCGGAGCGGTTCGAGCGTGGACATCGTCGTCTAGCAGCTTGTCATCGGACGACAGGTAGGTTACGGTTTATTTTCCCTAGACTCCGTATATATAAAATAAAATTGTATTAATGCATCTTGGGTTGGTTTTATTGGTTGGTACAAGACCTTGATCCGCTTTTCATGTCCGCCTAGTATTTTTATTCCTCACGTTGTTGTTAGTATTTGCGGATATATTTTATTTACCCTTGTGGTCTGTGAGGCCTGTGGACTCTTGAAATAGGAAGGTTGGGATGTTGTGGGATGTCGCGAGTTCCGGAATTAATTTCCTTCTGGCTTGGTTATTGTTTGCTGAGTAGCTATGGGCCTGTCAGGGGTCGATAGGTTGATTGTGAGCTGCGGCAGCTATTGTGTGTCGATTCATACTTTCCATGCATACAAGAGGTTTATCATTTTACTGTGGTTTGGCTTCGGGCCTATTGGCACTGTTTTCTAAACCTTGCATGGCCCGGGGGACCCGTTTTTGATGGAAATGATTTGGAAATGGTTGATTTCACTTGTGGAGATTTTTGGGCAAGAAAGTAAAATTATGTTTAAAATCATCAGTTTTACGATTATCGCTAGACTCGGCAGGGCCGGGGTGCTAGTTGAGTTTTCTTGTTACTTGAGATGATTTTTAGCCTCGGTCGGACCGAGCACCTGAGATGACTTTTTACTGTTTAGACCCGGCTACGCCCGGGCACCCTTGGAGGGGGTTTTTGAGATATTTTCCTACTATTTTTAGTCCTGGACAGGGTCTGGGCATGCATATTCGAGACTGGGTCTCTATCTTGATATCGAGACTGGGTCTCTATCTTGATACATGTTCTGATACTAAGATTTAGTATGGGGTCTGTGACCTCCATGGACCTTGCTATCCGGGCCAGGGGCTACGGACTGCGTGTGCCGGAGGAGGGGTATACGGGGAGTAGAGGTATACGGGCAGAGTCCTTCCATGGAACCTACCTGCTGGGCCGGATCGGCGCCGGAGGAGGTACATACAGAGATACTATGGCACTTGAGATCTTCATGCATCATATCATTCATGGTTCGAGGTTCCACCTTGTTTGTTGTTTGCTGATTGTACGCTCCGGTAGTATGGGATGCCGGAGGGTTTGTTTTCACTTGTTTGTGTTCCTCGGTTGTATGGGCGGCCGGGGGACTGTAGGTAGATTTTTTTATTTACTTACAGAGTTGTTCTCTATTATGGATAAGTATGAGGTAGGTCACTGCTAGACTGTTAGTTTCTGGATTGAGATTGATATGATTAGTTGAGTTTGATTCATGTTTCTGAGCATGCCTATCATTACTCTTTCTCTCTTCTTCTTACACTTGAGGTTACCGGTATACCGTCCATTTCGTAAACTTATTTTGTATACACTGTTATTGCAAGGACCCCAGGTGCGTTATTTCTTACTTTCACCTGTGCCTTTGGTGTGTATATTCTGCTTGCTAGCCTCACATGTGGTTCTGTTGATTTCCCTCTGGGCTAGTTCCTGTGTCCCTTTCGTTGATTTCTGTGACTACTTGCTTCTATTCTGTCTATTACTGCTCTTTTATCTTATATGTGCCCAGTCGGCCTATGATACCTACTGGGTACCTTATGCTTCGCATTTGGTGCTCACCCCTACCCCCTGCATCTTTGGGTGCAGATCCTAGCGTGGGCCATCGCCGTTAGATCGTTGTGATTCGTGCTTGGAGATCTGTCGGGGACTACTTCAGGCTGAGGGTGAGCTCTTGGCGATCGGAGCTTAGCCTTAGTTTATCTTTTGCTTCATGTACTCTATTACCATTCAGAGACATCTGTATATATAGTTTTGGTTTATTTGTACTCCATGTATGTAGTTTGGCTCTGTACTATGATACCAGGTCTTGGGGTTTGGTTTAGTTTCCGCACATGTATATATTTATATTCCTGTTATCTATTTTATTCGTCTTGTTCCTCTATTTGCTAGATAGTAGCCCATTACTAACTGTTCTGGGCTACGGGAATTAGTCCGCCTACTGGGGGGTTGTAGGTGCCATCATGACCGAGAAATCGGGTCGTGACAACTTGGTATCAGAGCTTTAGGTTCACCGGTGTCATCAGTATAGGATCCAATGTCTAGTAGAGTCCTGCGGATCGGGGCGGAGACGTCTGTACTCAATCTTTGGGAGGCTACAGTGGCATTTTAGGAAATTTAACTCTTTCATTGCTTCTGTGTCGTGAGTACTACCCTTGAAGTTTCTGGAGTTCTCATTTATTCTACTTCATTCTTCCGCAAATGGTTCGTACGAGATCATCGGCAGCACGCGAGGATGAGCCTCCCACTCCAGCTAGGGGTAGAGGACGCCCTCGATCAGTGGCACCTGCTAGAGCTGCTAGCGTGGAGATAGAGCCCGAGCAGCATGTGGTTCAGGGGGCATCCCAGGTACCACCAGCTCCAGCGCCAGCTCGAGTACCAGCTCCAGTGCCCACTTATGTGCCAGCTCCAGCCGCAGCTCAGTCTCCAGATATTCGGGGATTACTATTGCAGCTTTTGGGTGTGATTGGAGAGCGGCCTTATGAGGTAGCGCAGACATCCGCTCAGGGGGCAGCCCTGGGTGCACAGAGCTTAGGAGCGCAGCCTGCTACTATGGCTCCTCGTGCGGAGGTTATTCCGGTTCCATCTGTTGCACAGCCTCTTGCTCCTCGCCCAGCTATGACAGATTTAGAGCAGAAGGCGTTGGGTAGGTTTTTGAGGTTAGCACCTCCGTGGTTTGCTGGTACTTCTGGACAGGATCCACATGACTTCATTACCACCTGTGAGGAGATGTTGCATCATCTGGGTTTGTTGGAGACTCACGGGGTTGGTTATACTACCTACCAGTTGGAGGGCCCAGCGAAGTTATGGTGGAGGGCTCAGGTTGCTTGTAGACCACTGTTGTCACCTCCTTTGACCTGGTCTGAGTTTTATGAGGCCTTTATGGCCAAGTTCCTACCCCAGAGTGATCGGGAGCGTCGCAGGGAGCAGTTTACTCACCTTGTGCAGGGATCTACGACTATCTCGGAGTATGAGACCCGTTTTCATCAGCTAGCACCGTTCGGAGTTATGATCATTCCTACTGAGGCTGATAGGATTCGCAGATTTGTGTGGGGTTTGAGGCCAGAGATCAGACAGCCAGCTGAGATATTGATTGCCAGTGGTCGGTCATTCCAGGCTATTGTAGACTATGCTCGCACTGTGGAGGACTTACAGCGACATGATCAGGGGTCCACAGATAAGAGGCCTCGGCATCAGGGTGTCTATAGTGGTTCCAGATATGGTGGTAGAGGTCGTGGCCAGTGGAGCCGGAGTTATCAGCCACAGCAGTACCAGGGTCAGTCCAGCCGACCGGTTCAGGCTTCTCTTCAGACTTTCGGTAGTACCCTTTTCGAGCAGTGTCAGGGCAGCCATCAGGGCTATAGCGGCCAGTCTTTGAGGGGTATAGTTTTTGGGGTATCAGGTCGTGGTGGTCATTCGGGATTTGCTGGTTCATCTCGACTGAGTAGGCCGTCAGGGGCTTGTTTTACTTGTGGTGCGATAGGTCACTTTGCTAGAGATTGCCCTCAGCAGGGTACATTTCAGTTGGCCGAGCCTTTCTGGTAGTTCAGCCCCCGGCTAGAGGGGGTGGTCGAGGTGGTACTCCGCGTGGTAGAGCAGGTGGTAGGGATGGCGGTCGGGCAGGTGGAGGTCGTCGTCAGTTTTATGCGGTCCCTAGGAGACCAGAGGCAGAGGCCTCAGATGCTGTGATTACAGGTACGATTTCTGTGTGCCATCAGCCTGCTATGGCTTTATTTGATCCTGGATCCACTTGTTCATATGTATCTGCCTACTTTGTGCCTTGTTTGGGGTTGGCTAGTGAGCCATTATCTGTTCCTGTTTCTGTTTTGACCCCAGTAGGAGATTCTTTAGTAGTGGATCGGATTGTGAGATCCTGTATGTTATCTGTTGGTGATTCAGAGACTTGGGGTGATTTGATGGTTCTTGATATGCTAGATTTTGATGTGATACTGGGCATGGACTGGTTATCCCCTCACCGTGTGGTTTTGGATTGTTATGCCAAGACCATTACCATAGCCGTGCCCGGTGTATCCCCGGTCGTGTGGCAGGGTTCGGTTAGCCATGCACCATCTGGGATCATCTCTTGTCTTCGAGCTAGGAAGTTGATTTCCCGTGGGTGTTTAGCTTATCTGGCATATGTCCGAGATGTTAGTACTGAACCCACTTCTCCTGAGTCTGTTCCAGTGGTTAGAGACTTCCTCGATGTGTTTCCTACCGACCTGCCAGGCCTTCCACCTGAGAGAGATATTGATTTTGCTATCGAGCTAGAGCCGGGCACTAGGCCCATTTCTATTTCTCCTTACCGTATGGCTCCTGCTGAGTTGAGGGAGCTTAAGGAGCAGCTCCAGGATCTGTTAGCTAAGGGGTTTATTAGACCTAGTGTGTCACCTTGGGGTGCTCCTGTTCTCTTCGTGAAGAAGAAGGATGGGTCGATGCGCATGTGTATTGATTATCGGCAGCTGAATAGGGTGACAGTGAAGAATAGGTATCCGTTGCCGAGGATTGATGATTTGTTTGACCAGCTTCAGGGTTCAGTCGTGTTTTCGAAGATTGATTTGAGGTCTGGCTACCATTCAGTTGAGGATTAGGGCGGAGGACATCCCTAAGACAGCATTCAGGACACGTTATGGCCATTATGAGTTCCTGGTGATGTCTTTTGGGTTGACTAATGCCCCCGCAGCCTTTATGAACTTGATGCACAGGGTTCTTGGCCCGTATTTGGACTCATTTGTGATAGTTTTTATAGACGACATCTTGGTATACTCGCATAGTAGAGATGAGCATGAGCAGCACTTGAGGGTTATACTCCAGACTTTGAGAGATCATCGCTTTATGCCAAGTTTCTCAAAGTGCGAGTTTTTGCTTGAGTCAGTTGCATTCCTAGGGCACGTGGTGTCTAAGGATGGGATTAGGGTTGGATTCCGGGAAAAGATTTCAGACGGTTTGTGAGTGGCCTAGACGCTAGCTACTTACTAGTTACCTGGAGGTCTCGTTCAGCTTTATTGGGTTAGCAGGTTACTACCGACGGTTCGTTGAGGGATTCTCTTCCATAGCAGCACCCTTGACTATGCTGACTAGGAAGGATGTCCCATTTCAGTGGTCAGATCAGTGTGAGGATAGTTTCCAGAGGCTTAAGGCCTTATTGACTTCAGCTCCAGTTTTGACTTTGCCGGTTGAGGGTCAGAGCTTCTCCGTGTATTGTGATGCTTCTGGGGTTTGTCTTGGTTGTGTGTTGATGCAGCAGGGTCGAGTAGTAGCCTATGCGTCGAGGCAGCTGAAGGTTCACGAGCGCAACTACCCCACTCATGACTTAGAGTTGGCGGCGGTAGTTTTCGCGCTCAAGATCTGGAGGCATTACTTATATGGAGTTCACTGTGATATCTTCACCGATCACCGTAGTCTTCAGTATATCACGAGTCCGCGGGAGTTGAACTCGAGACAGAGGAGATGGGTCGAGTTACTGAAGGACTATGACTTCACTATTCTGTATCATCCGGGCAAGGCAAACGTGGTAGCGGATGCCTTGAGTCGGAAGACAGTGAGTATGGGTAGCCTAGCTTCTCTTTCAGTTTCAGAGCGGCCGTTGGCCTTGGACATCCAGTCCTTGGCTAACCGTTTAGTTAGGCTTGACTTATCGGATCCTAGCAGAGTTCTTGCCAGTATTGAGGTTCGTTCTACTTTGGTTGATCAGATTCAGAGCCGTCAGTTTGAGGATCAGCAGTTGTGTGACCTTCGTGATCGGGTTTTTCAGGGTGAGACCAGTCGGGCTACTCTAGATTCAGATGGGGTTCTGAGGTATGATAGTCGCCTTTGTGTTCCGAGGGTTAGTGATTTGATTCATTTGATTTCGTGAGGCCCTTTGTACTAGATACTCATTCACCTGGCACAAGCGAAATTATAGAGATTTGAGGCAGCTTTACTGGTGGAGTGGTATGAAGCGGGATATAGCGGAGTTTGTATCTCGGTGCTTGAACTGTCAGCAGGTTAAGTTCGAGCACATGAGACCTGGTGGATTGATGCAGCGACTTCCCATTCCTGAGTGGAAGTGGGAAGGGATTACCATGGACTTCATTGTTGGTTTACCTCGTACTTCTCAGAGGTTTGATTCTATAAGGGTGATTGTTGATAGGCTGACCAAGTCAGCACATTTCTTGCCGGTTCAGACTTCTTATGGTGCAGAGAGGTTAGCTCAGATCTACCTTCGTGAGATTGTTCGGTTGCACGGGTTCCCAGCTTCTATCATTTCAGACCGCGGCACCCAGTTTACATCTCAGTTCTGGAGGGCTATTCAGCGAGATTTGGGTACAGAGGTTCATCTTAGTACCGCTTTCCACCCTCAGACAGATGGCCAGTCCGAGAGGACCATTCATATTTTGGAGGACATGCTTCGAGCCTGTGTTCTTGACTTTGGAGGTTCTTGGGATCAGTTTGTTCCCTTGGAAGAGTTTGCTTATAATAACAGCTTCCATTCGAGTATCGGCATGGCACCTTTTGAGGCTTTGTATGGCAGGCGTTGCAGATCACTAGTAGGTTGGTTTGATGGTTTTAGTGCTGGGCCACAGAGCACCGATTTGCTTCGAGATTCCATAGACCGAGTCCGAGTTATTCAGGACAGACTTCGGGCAGCTCAGAGCAGGCAGAAGAGTTATGCTGATCGTAGGTTTCGTGCCTTGATGTTTAGTGTCGGTGACTTGGTGTTTCTCCGTGTATCACCCATGAAGGGCGTGATGAGATTTGGTAGGCGGGGCAAGCTTAGCCCCAGGTACATTGGGCCGTTTGAGATTCTGCAGAGGGTTGGTGGCGTTGCCTATCAGTTAGCCTTACCTCCGATGTTTTCAGCTATACATCCGGTATTTCATGTCTCGATGTTGCGTCGGTATGTCCCAGATGAGTCTCATGTGTTGCAGTGGGATTCAGTTCAGTTGGAGGAGGGTTTAGCCTTTGTTGAGGAGCCGTCAGCTATTTTGGCCAGAGATGTCAGGAGATTGAGGTCTCGAGAGATCCCGGGTGTTAAGGTTCAGTGGAGGCACCGTCCAGTCGAGGAGGCTACCTGGGAGACCGAGCGAGATATGCGGGATCAGTATCCGCAGCTATTTTAGCCTTCAGGTACCCCTTGACCTTGACTTTCGAGGACGAAAGCCCTTTTTAGTAGTGGATGATGTAATGACCCTTCCGGTCATTTTCACGTTTGAGTTTTGAAGTCAAGCAAATCGACAAAAGATATCGTAAGACCTTTAACAAATTTTCTGAACCTTGGGTCAAATGTCTCAGGACTTTTCTCCCAATATATAAAGAGTTAGAAGTCCCCCGAAATACCAAATCGAAGGTCTACGAGTCTAGTTTCCAACGCACAAAACCTCACGTCCAACTGATCTCGGAGTAAAGAATTATGACTGTTTTACCGCGGACTGTCTGGCAGAAAATGGGTTGCGAACCGGGTCGCGAACCGGGCCGGGTTAAACGCGATTTAAGCCTCGACGTCACGTTTTAAAATGCCGTTTCAGTTCTGAAACAGTTATAACAAATAAGGGAGGATCCCGAGAGAATTCTTGAGTATCGAAATCGTGCGTATTGGAAAATATATTATTTAAAAGTTGAAATTGGTACAAATTATATTATTATTGCCTTTTCAAAATATTTTAAAGGTTTATGAAAAATATATTTGATACGTTATAAGTATATATGTATTTATTTTATAAGGTTTTTATACTCCGTAATATTTTAACGGAGATAGTAAAATTAGTTATGTTAAAATTTATTATTATAATATAGTAGGTTTTGTTCGAAATAATTTTCTATGAACTATGGTATATTTAAAATATTATATTTATTTTATCACGAATTTATGCAATACCCGAATATATAAATAGCGGGATAAAAATTCCCTTTTATCCTTGCCACCTCCACTCCACGTGTAGGTGGAGGGAGTGGCCAGCCAAGTGATAAAGGTGGCAGCATGTTGTGATTTCATTAAATAGTGGCTGCCTAACTTGCATTTGCTCTACATTATATAAACTAAGAATTGAACATGATTGCATACTACTGTATATCATATTTGTTACGTGAGGAGTATTGTGAGGGGAAAACTTTGTGTTAATTAATCAATTATCTACGTGAAGTTATTCCGTCCCAAATCCGATTCCGATTCCGATTTAGTTTTGGATTTTCTCGGAGTGGTTCGAGCTTGGACATCGTTGTTCCAGCAGCTTGTCGTCGGACGACAGGTAGGTTACGGTTTATTTTCCCTAGACTCCGTATATATAAAATAAAATTGTATTAATGGGCATCCTTGGGTTGGTTTATTAGGTTGGTACCACAGACCCTTGTCTTGATGTAGTAAAGGTGCATGAGAGGAATTACCCTACTCATGACTTAGAGTTTGTTGTTGTGGTTTTCTCTTTTAATATATGGAGGGATTAAGTGTATTTGGGTTCATTGTGAAGTGTTCACAGACCATCGCAATTTACCATATTTGTTCACATTGAGGGATTTGGATTTAAGGCAGCGTAGATGGATATAATTGCTTAAGGACTAAGATATTACCATTCTATACCATCCGAGTAAGGCTAACGTAGTAGTCGATGCATTGAAAAGAAAGTCTGAAAGTATGGGTAGCTTGGCATATTTGAAGGCTACTAGATATCCGTTGGCTAGAGAGATTCAGACTCTAGCTGATAATTTCATGAGACTTGAGGTTCCTGAGAGGGGTGGACTGTTGGCATGTATTGGGTCAAGGTCCTCATTTCTTGATCGGATCAATGCAAAACAATTCGAGAATGCTTAGTTGAGCAAAATTTGTGATAAGGTTTTGTAGAGTAAGGCCAAGGAGGTTGTGATTAATATTGAGGGTGTTCTAAGAATCAAAGGGTGATTTTGTGTACCTGGTATTGATGACTTGATTCCTAATATTTTTGTTGAGGCTCATTGTTTGAAGTACTCTATACATCCTTGTGCGACCAAGATGTATCGCGATGTGAGGCAACATTATTGGTGGGGTCGAATAAAGAGAGACAAAGTTGATTTTGTTGCTAAACGTAAGAATTTCAAGCAAATAAAGTATGAACATCAGAAGCCTAGTGGTACTCTACAGAGGATGCCCGCTCCAGAATGGAAGTGGGAGAGAGTATCCATGGATTTTGTTATTGTTCTTCCAAAGACTTAGGGGAAGTTTGATTCTATGTGGGTTATTGTGCGTAAGTTGACAAAGTCTGCACATTTTATTCCAGTCCAGGTGACTTATAATGCAGCCAAGTAAGATGATAACGCTCAAGTGTACTCTCCTAGATGGAGGTATGGTGATCGTTAGAGCAAAATACATTTATAGTACCCGACGGGCACTGGGGTTGATCCCACAGAGAATTGGTGACTAGACAAGTCTATTGTAAATAAAAGAATTCACAACAAGAGTAGTTTATTCACAAATAATAAAGTAAAGGAAGGGGGGAATTGGGAAATCTGTCACAATTCTCAATTCAAAGCAAGACAATAAAATAAAAGTAGGTGTAAACAATGAGAGAGGAGGACTAGGGATGCGTGTTAAATGGGACTCAAATACGGGTTATGGTAAGTGCTCATTCATGTAAATTCTAGCTAAACGACATGGATAGCATTGGTTTTAGGTATGCTTGTTAATCTCTCGATCAAACAATCATATATCCAATGCTTTCTATTCAAACACCATTGTTTAGACAATAACCAACCAGCATATGCTTTGGGAGGTCACACTATTTCTAGCTTAGACCCTTAAGTGGGTATTTCCGATGAATTAAGCTATTTCTAGTCTCAATCTAAGTGGAATCCCAAGTACCCACTAGAAATTTCACATCCGAAATTGTAAACCCCTTTTACAAGCAAGAACATAATCAAGTGAGGTATATCAATGTTTGCAACCGTCAATTTTAGAGTTAAAATATGGTGAAATCACTAGACCCATGTCATATTAGCAATTATAAACATAAATTAGCAACACCCATACCCATTTATCAACACATCCCTAGACAACAAACTTAGCTACTCATGCTAGAGGAATAAAGAACAATACCAAATGGGTAAGTCAAATTCCCTTTTATTCAAGCTAAATATTCAATATCCAAGCTCAATTTTTACAATAATGATGATTCCAAGAGTTAAGAAGACGGAATTGTAGTGAAACCCTCTTCTTCTTTCTTGGAGAGAAAACTTGATCACTACTCAAAAGAAATTTCAAAAACTATTAAAAACTCTCTAAAACATCCCTGAATTGAGTTTTTGAATGTTCCCAAAACATCACACCAAGTTGGACAAAAATGCCCGTCAAGAGCTGTGCGGCACGACGTGCGGTTCACACGTCTTGATGTGCGCATCATATGGCTCTGTTCAGTTTGACCAGTAACTCAACTAAACTTTAGTGCTCCATTCAAAGTGGGGTACGGTCTGCACCAGACCTTGTGCACATTGCACATCGCCCGCACCCCTTAACAGATTCTTCAGCCAATTTTTGAGCTTTGTGCAGTGGGAGGTTCGTACCGCACCTTGTGTTGTGCATGTCGCAAGAGGTATGCACCTCAAGGCAAAATCTCCATCTTGTCCAATCTTTCAAACTTCAATTTCTTTTCAACTTTTTTTGGTCCATTACTTATTTACCATCTTAGGAAAGAAGTAACTCTACTCATGACAATAAAGGCCATGATTGTAATGACCCTTCCGGTCATTTCCACGTTTAAGATTTGAAGTCAAGCAAATCGACAAAAGATATCGTAATACCCTTAACAAATTTTCTGAACTTTAGGTCAAATGTCTTGGGACTTTTCTCCCAATATATAAAGAGTTAGAAGTCCCCCAAAATACCAAATCGAAGGTCTTGAGTCTAGTTTCCAATGCAAAAAACCTCACGTCCAACTGATCTCGGAGTAAAGAATTATGACTGTTTTACCGCGGACTGTCTGGCAGAAAATGGGTTGCGAACCGGGTCGCGAACCGGGCCGGGTTAAACGCGATTTAAGCCTCGACGTCACGTTTTAAAATGCCGTTTCAGTTCTGAAACAGTTATAACAAATAAGGGAGGATCCCGAGAGAATTCTTGAGTATCGAAATCGTGCGTATTGGAAAATATATTATTTAAAAGTTGAAATTGGTACAAATTATATTATTATTGCCTTTTCAAAATATTTTAAAGGTTTATGAAAAATATATTTGATACGTTATAAGTATATATGTATTTATTTTATAAGGTTTTTATACTCCGTAATATTTTAACGGAGATAGTAAAATTAGTTATGTTAAAATTTATTATTATAATATAGTAGGTTTTGTTCGAAATAATTTTTTCTATGAACTATGGTATATTTAAAATATTATATTTATTTTATCACGAATTTATGCAATACCCGAATATATAAATAGCGGGATAAAAAATTCCCTTTTATCCTTGCCACCTCCACTCCACGTGTAGGTGGAGGGAGTGGCCAGCCAAGTGATAAAGGTGGCAGCATGTTGTGATTTCATTAAATAGTGGCTGCCTAACTTACATTTGCTCTACATTATATAAACTAAGAATTGAACATGATTGCATACTACTGTATATCATATTTGTTACGTGAGGAGTATTGTGAGGGGAAAACTTTTTGTTAATTAATCAATTATCTACGTCAAGTTATTCCGTCCCAAATCCGATTCCGATTCCGATTTAGTTTTGGATTTTCTCGGAGTGGTTCGAGCTTGGACATCGTTGTTCCAGCAGCTTGTCGTCGGACGACAGGTAGGTTACGGTTTATTTTCCCTAGACTCCGTATATATAAAATAAAATTGTATTAATTGGGCCATGCCTCTGGTTGGTTTAATTAGGTTGGTACGCGTACGACCCCGACCGCGTTATTCATATAGCGCCTACTTTTTGGGTTCCTCCGTTGTTTGTAGTATTTGTCGTTATACATTCTTTATTATCACCCTTGCGTGGGTCCTGTGAGGCTTGTTAGACTCAGGAAAACCATAGAAGGGTGGGGAATTGTTGGGAATGTCTCGCGAGTCCCGGGCATAGAATTAATCCTTCAGAGTAGGCTGGTTATGCTCCTGCTGAGTGGAATTAGTGGGCCTGTGCAGGGTCGAGTACGGGTTGTTGTGAGCTGGCGGGCCAGCTTTGTGTGTGTCATACCATTTCCACTCTCATATTAAAGAGGTTTTCATCCATGTTTTAACTCGTGTTTTGGCTTCGGGCTACTGGCACTGTGTTTTCTAAACCTTGCATATGGCCCGGGGGGCCCATTTTTGGTGGAAATGATTTGGAAATGGTTGATTTCACTTGTGGAGATTTTTGGGCAAGAAAGTAAAATTATGTTTAAAATCATCAGTTTTACGATTATCGCTAGACTCGGCAGGGCCGGGGTGCTAGTTGAGTTTTCTTGTTACTTGAGATGATCTTTAGCCTCGGTCGGACCGAGCACCTGAGATGACTTTTTACTGTTTAGACCCGGCTACGCCCGGGCATCCTTGGAGGGGTTTTTGAGATATTTTCCTACTATTTTTAGTCCTGGACAGGGTCTGGGCATGCATATTCGACTGGGTCTCTATCTTGATATCGAGACTAGGTCTCTATCTTGATACATGTTCTGATACTGAGATTTAGTATGGGGTCTGGGACCTCCATGGACCTTGCCATCCGGGCCAGGGGCTACGGGCTGCGTGTGCCGGTGGAGGGGTATACGGTGGAGTAGAGGATACAGGCAGTCCTTCCTGGAACCCTACCTGTGGGCCGGATCGGCGCCTTGGGGAGTCGATACAGAGATCTTATGGCACTTGAGATCTTCATGCATCATATCATTTCAATCGTTTGAGGCCACCCTTGTTGGCATTTGCCTGATTGTACGCTCCGGAGATGTTGGAGCCGGCAGGGTTGTTTTCAGCTTGTTGTGTTCCTCGGTTGTATGGGCGCGGGGGACGTAGTAGACTTTTGCTTTTTAGCTTACAGATCATTCTCTATATGGACAGTATGAGATTGGTATGACTAGTTGAGTTTGATTCATGTCTCTGAGCATGCCTATTATTACTCTTTCTCTCTTCTTCCTACACTTGAGGTTACCGGTATACCGTCCATTTCGTAAACTTATTTTTTATACACTGTTATTGCAAGGACCTCCAGGTGCGTTATTTCTTACTTTCACCTGTGCCTTTGGTGTGTATATCCTGCTTACTAGCCTCATATGTGGTTCTGTTGGTTTCCCTCTGGGCTAGTTCCTGTGTACCTTTCGTTGATTTCTGTGACTGATTGCTTCTATTCTGTCTATTACTGCTCTTTTATCTTATATGTGCCCAGTCTGCCTATGATACCTACTGGGTACCTTATGCTTCGCATTTGGTGCTCACCCCTACCCCTGCATCTTTGGGTGCAGATCCTAGCGTGGGCCATCGCCGCTAGACCGTTGTGATTCATGCTTGGAGATCTGTTGGAGACTACTTCAGGCTGAGGGTGAGCTCTTGGCGATCGGAGCTTAGCTTTAGTTTATCTTTTGCTTCAGGTACTCTATTACCATTCAGAGACATCTGTATATATAGTTTTGGTTTATTTGTACTCCATGTATGTAGTTTGGCTCTGTACTATGATACCAGGTCTTGGGGTTTGGTTTAGTTTCCGCATATGTATATATTTATATCCCTGTTATCTATTTTATTCGTCTTGTTCCCTTTTGCTAGATAGTAGCCCATTACTAACTGTTCTGGGCTACGGGAATTGGTCCGCCTACTGGGGGGTTGTAGGCGCCATCATGACCGAGAAATCGGGTCGTGACAACTTGGTATCAGAGCTTTAGGTTCACCGGTGTCATTGGTATAGGATCCAATGTCTAGTAGAGTCCTACGGATCAGGGCGGAGACGTCCGTACTCAATCTTTGGGAGGCTACAGTGGCATTTTAGGAAATTAGACTCTTTCATTGCTTCTGTGTCGTGCGTACAACCCTTGAAGTTTCTAGGGATCTCATTTGTTCTACTTCATTCTTCCGCAGATGGTTCGTACGAGATCATCGGCATCACTCGAGGATGAGCCTCCCACTCCAGCTAGGGGTCGAGGACGCCCTCGAACAGTGGCACCTGCTAGAGCTGCTAGCGTGGAGATAGAGCCCGAGCAGCATGTGGTTCAGGGGGCAGCCCAGGTACCACCAGCTCCAGCGCCAGCTCGAGTACCAGCTCCAGTGCCCACTTATGTGCCAGCTCCAGCCGCAACTCCATCTCCAGATATTCGGGGATTACTATTACAGCTTTTGGGTGTGATTGGAGAGCGGCCTTCTGAGGTAGCGCAGATATCCACTCAGGGGGAAGCCCTGGGTGCATAGAGATTAGGAGCGCAGGCGGCTACTATGGCTCCTCGTGCGGAGGTCATTCCGGTTCCATCTGTTGCACAGCCTCTTGCTCCTCGCCCAGCTATGACAGAGTCAGAACAGAAGGCGTTGGGTAGGTTTTTGAGGTTAGCACCTCCGAGGTTTGCGGGTACTTCTGGACAGGATCCACATGACTTCATTTCACCTGTGAGGAGATGTTGCATCAATCTGGGTTATGTTGGAGACTCACGGGTGTTGGTTATACCTACTAGCCAGTTGGAGGGCGCCAACGAGTTTATGGTGGAGGGCTCGGTTGCTTGTAGACCACTGTGCGTGCTAACTTCATCCTTTGACCTGGTCGCTGAGTTTTATGAGGCCTTTATGGCCCAGTTCCTACCCGCAAGAGTGATCGGGAGTCGTCGCAGGGAGCAGTTACTGCACCTTGTGCAGGGATCTAACGACTTATCTCGGAGTTGAGAACAGCCATTTTTCCATCGGTCTAAGCACCGTTGCGGAGCTATGATCATTCCTTCACTGAGGCTGATTAGGATTCACAGAATTTGTGTGGGGTTTGAGGCGCAGAGTATCAGTACAGCCAGCTGAGATATTGATTGCCAGTGGTCGGTCTTCCAGGCATTGTAGACTATGCCCGCACTGTGGAGGACTTACAGCGACATGATCAGGGGTCCAGAGATTAGAGGCCTCGGCATCAGGGTGTCTATAGTGGTTCCAGATATGGTGGTAGAGGTCATGGCCAGTGGAGCCGGAGTTATCAGCCACAGCAGTACCAGGGTCAGTCCAGCCGACCGGTTCAGGCTTCTCTTCAGACTTTCAGTAGTACCCAGTTCGAGCAGGGTCAGGGCAGCCATCAGGGCTATAGCAGCAAGTCTTCGAGGGGTATAGTTTCTGGGGCATCAGGTCGTGGTGGTCATTCGGGATTTGCGGGTTCATCTCGACTGAGTAGGCCGTCAGGGGCTTGTTTTACTTTTGGTGCGATAGGTCACTTTGCTAGAGATTGCCCTCAGCAGGGTACAGTTCAGTTGGCCGAGCCTTTACGGGTAGTTCAGCCCCCGACTAGAGGGGGTGGTAGAGGTGGTGCTCCACGTGGTAGAGCAGGTGGTAGGGATGGCGGTCGGGCAGGTGGAGGTCGTCGTCAGTTTTACGCGGTCCCTAGGAGACCAGAGGCAGAGGCCTCAGATGCTGTGATTACAGGTACGATTTCTGTGTGCCATCAGCCTGCTATGGCGTTATTTGATCCTGGATCCACTTGTTCATATGTATCTGCCTACTTTGTGCCTTGTTTGGGGTTGGCTAGTGAGCCATTATCTGTTCCTGTTTCTATTTCGACCCTAGTAGGAGATTCTTTAGTAGTGGATCGGATTGTGAGATCCTGTATGTTGTCTGTTGGTGATTCAGAGACTTGGGGTGATTTGATGGTTCTTGATATGCTAGATTTTGATGTGATACTGGGCATGGACTGGTTATCCCCTCACCGTGTGGTTTTGGATTGTTATGCCAAGACCATTACCATAGCCGTGCCCGGTGTATCCCCAGTTGTGTGGCAGGGTTCGGTTAGCCATGCACCATCTGGGATCATCTCTTGTCTTCGAGCTAGGAAGTTGATTTCCCGTGGGTGTTTAGCTTATCTGGCATATGTCCGAGATGTTAGTGTTGAACCCACTTCTCCTGAGTCTGTTCCTGTGGTTAGAGACTTCCTCGATGTGTTTCCTACCGACCTGCCAGGTCTTCCACCTGAGAGAGATATTGATTTTGCGATTGAGCTAGAGCCGGGTACTAGGCCCATTTCCATTTCTCCTTACCGTATGGCTCCTGGTGAGTTGAGGGAGCTTAAGGAGCAGCTCCAGGATCTGTTAGCTAAGGGGTTTATTAGACCTAGTGTGTCACCGTGGGGTGCTCCTGTTCTCTTCGTGAAGAAGAAGGATGGGTCGATGGGCCTGTGTATTGATTATCGGCAGCTGAATAGGGTGACAGTGAAGAATAGGTATCCGTTGCCGAGGATTGATGATTTGTTCGACCAGCTTCAGGGTTCAGTCGTGTTTTCGAAGATTGATTTGAGGTCTTGCTACCATCATCTGAGGATTAGGGCGGAGGACATCCCTAAGACAGCATTCAGGACACGTTATGGCCATTATGAGTTCCTGGTGATGTCTTTTGG
>QJPP01004757.1:0-67397 GCA_003996215.1 Jaltomata sinuosa
TGGCTAGTGAGCCATTATCTGTTCCTGTTTCTGTTTTGACCCCAGTAGGAGATTCTTTAGTAGTGGATCGGATTGTGAGATCCTGTATGTTATCTATTGGTGATTCAGAGACTTGGGGTGATTTGATGGTTCTTGATATGCTAGATTTTGATGTGATCCTGGGCATGGACTGGTTATCCCCTCACCGTGTGGTTTTGGATTGTTATGCCAAGACCATTACCATAGCTGTGCCCGGTGTATCCCCGGTTGTGTGGCAGGGTTCTGTTAGCCATGCACCATCTGGGATCATCTCTTGTCTTCAAGCTAGGAAGTTGATCTCCCGTGGGTGTTTAGCTTATCTAGCATATGTCCGAGATGTTAGTGCTGACCCTACTTCTCCTGAGTCTGTCCTTGTGGTTAGAGACTTCTTCGATGTGGCCTTCCACCTGAGAGAGATATTGATTTCGCTATTGAGCTAGAGTCGGGCACTAGGCCCATTTCTATTTCTCCTTACCATATGGCTCCTGCTGAGTTGAGGGAGCTTAAGGAGCAACTCTAGGATTTGTTAGCTAAGGGGTTTATTAGGCCTAGTGTGTCACCTTGGGGTGCTCCTGTTCTCTTCGTGAAGAAGAAAGATGGGTCGATGCGCATGTGTATTGATTATCGGCAGTTGAATAGGGTGAAAGTGAAGAATAGGTATCCGATGCCGAGGATTGATGACTTGTTTGACCAGTTTCAGGGTTCAGTCGTGTTTTCAAAGATTGATTTGATGTCTTGCTACCATCCGTTGAGGATTAGGGCGGAGGACATCCCTAAGACAGCATTCAGGACACGTTATGGCCATTATGAGTTCCTGGTGATGTCTTTTGGGTTGACTAATGCCCCCGCAGCCTTTATGAACTTGATGCACATGGTTCTTGGTCCGTATTTGGACTCATTTGTGATAGTTTTTATAGACGACATCTTAGTATACTCGCGTAGTAGAGATGAGCATGAGCAACACTTGAGGGTTATACTCCAGACTTTGAGAGATCATCGGCTTTATGGCAAGTTCTCAAAGTGTGAGTTTTGGCTTGAGTCAGTTGCATTCCTAGGGCACGTGGTGTCTAAGGATAGGATTAGGATTGACCAGGGAAAGATTTCAGCGGTTTGTGAGTGGCCTAGACCTACTACTGTTACTGAGGTCCGCAGCTTGGTTGGGTTAGTAGGTTACTACCGATGGTTCGTTGAGGGATTTTCTTCCATAGCAGCACCCTTGACTATGCTTACTAGGAAGGATGTCCCATTTCAGTGGTCGGACCAGTGTGAGGATAGCTTCCAGAGGCTTAAGGCCTTATTGACTTCAGCTCCAGTTTTGACATTATCGGTTGAGGGTCAGAGCTTCTCCGTGTATTGTGATACTTCTGGGGTTGGTCTTGGTTGTGTGTTGATGCAGCAGGGTTGAGTAATAGCATATGCATCGAGGCAGCTGAAGGTTCACGAGCGCAACTACCCAACTCATGACTTAGAGTTGCCGGCGGTAGTTTTTGCGCTCAAGATCTGGAGGCATTACCTATATGGAGTTCACTGTGAGATCTTCTTCGATCACCGTAGTCTTCAGTATATCATGAGTCAGCGGGAGTTGAACTCCAGACAGAGGAGATGGGTCGAGTTACTGAAGGACTATGACTTCACTATTCTGTATCATCCGGGCAAGGCAAACGTGGTAGCGGATGCCTTGAGCCGGAAGGCACTGAGTATGGGTAGCCTAGCTTCTCTTTCAGTTTTAGAGCGACCGTTGGCCAGGGACATCCAGTCCTTGGCTAACCGTTTGATTAGGCTTGACTTGTCGGATCCTTGCAGAGTTCTCGCCAGTTTTGAGGTTCGTTCTACTTTGATTGATCAGATTCAGAGCCGTCAGTTTGAGGATTAGCAGTTGTATGATCTTCGTGACCGGGTTGTTCAGGGGGAGACCAGTCGGGCTACTCTAGATTCAGATGGGGTTATGAGGTTCGATAGTCGCCTTTGTGTTCCGAGGATTAGTGATTTGATTCAGTTGGTACTTCATGAGGCACATTGTACTAGATATTCCATTCACCCTGGCACAGCAAAGATGTATAGAGACTTGAGACAACTTTACTGGTGGAGTGGTATGAAGCAGGATATAGTGGATTTCGTATCTCGGTGCTTGAACTGTCAGCAGGTTAAGTTCGAGCACATGAGACCTGGTGGTTTGATGCAGCGACTTCCCATTCCTGAGTGGAAGTGGGAAGGGATTACTATGGACTTTGTTGTTGGTTTGGCTCGTACTTATCATGGGTTTGATTCCATATGGGTGATTGTTGATAGGCTGACTAAGTCAGCACATTTCTTGCCGGTTCATACTTCTTATGGCGCGGAGAGGTTAGCTCAGATCTACATTCGTGAGATTGTTCGATTGCACGGGGTCCCAGCTTCTATCATTTCAGACCGTGGCACTCAGTTCACATCTCAGTTCTGGAGGGCTATTCAGTGAGATTTGGGTACAGAGGTTCATCTTAGTACCGCTTTCCACCCTCAGATAGATGGCCAGTCCAAGAGGACCATTCAGATTCTGGAGGACATGCTTCAGGCCTGTGTTCTTGACTTTGGAGGTTCATGGGATCAGTTTGTTCCCTTGGCAGAGTTTGCTTATAATAACAGCTTCCATTCGAGTATTGGCATGGCACCTTTTGAGGCTTTGTATGGCAGGCGTTGCAGATCACCGGTAGGTTGGTTTGATGGTTTTGGTTCTAGTCCACAGAGCACAGATTTGCTTTGAGATTCCTTAGACCGAGTCCAAGTGATTCAGGACAGACTTCGGGCAACTCAGAGCAGGAAGAAGAGTTATGCTGATCGTAGGCTTCGTGCCTTGGAGTTTAGTGTCGGTGACTTGGTGTTTCTCCATGTATCGCCCATGAAGGGCGTGATGAGATTTGGTAGGCGGGGCAAGCTTAGCCCAAGGTACATTGGGCCGTTTGAGATTCTTCAGAGGGTTGGTAGCGTTTCCTATCAGCTAGCCTTACCTCCGATGTTTTCAGCTATACATCCTGTATTTCATGTTTCGATGTTGCGTCGGTATGTCCCAGATGAGTCTCATGTGTTGCAATGGGATTCAATTCAGTTGGGTGAGGGTTTAGCCTTTGTTGAGGAGCCGACAACTATTTTGGCCAAACATGTCAGGAGATTAAGGTCTCGAGAGATCCCGGTTGTTAAGGTTAAGTGGAGGCACCATCCAGTCGAGAAGGCTACCTGGGAGACCGAGAGAGATATGCGGGCCCAGTATCCGCAACTATTTGAGCCTTCAGGTACCCCCTTGACCTTGACTTTCGAGGATGAAAGTCCTTTTTAGTAGTGGATGATGTAATGACCCTTCCGGTTATTTCCACGTATACGTTTTCCTTGAACCATTAAAGCTTGTTTGTAGTGGCCCCAAGTCACTTAAGGCTTGTCAGGACCGGTATTTCGGTGTCGGGTCCTTTTGTTTGGTCGCATTATAAGTTTTGAAGACAAGTAAGTCGGCAAAAGTTATCGTAAGTTCCTTTAATAAATTCTCTGAACTTTGAGTAAAATGTCTCGGAGCTTTTATCTCAATATATAATAAGTTAGAAGTCCCCCAAAATACCAAATCGAAGGTCTACGAGTCTAGTTTCCAATGCACAAAACCTCACGTCCAACTGATCTTGGAGTAAAAAGTTATGACTGTTTTACCGCGGACTATCTGGCAGAAACCGGGTTGCGAACCGGGTCGCGAACCGGGTCGGGTCAAACTCGATTTAAGCCTCAACTTCACGTTTTAAAATGCCGTTTCAGTTCTGAAACAGGGAGAAAACATAAGGGAGGGTTCCAAGAGAGTTCTTGAGTATCAAAATCGTGCGATGGTGAATTACGAGCCTAAGCTTAAGAATTTTATTAGCATCGCGCGTTTATTTGAAAATATTTTATTTTAAAGTTGAATTTGGTAAAAAGTTATATTATTATTACCTTTTCAAAATATTTTAAAGGTTTATGAAAAATATTTTTGTTACGATATAAGTGTATATGTATTTATTTTATAAGGTTTTTATACATTGTAATATTTTAACGGAGATAGTAAATTTAGTTATGTTGAAATTTATTATTATAATATAGTAGGTTTTATTAGAAATAATTTTCTATTTATTGGGATATATTTAAAATATTATATTTATTTTACCACGAACCTATGCAATACCCGAGTATATACTTAACGGGATAAAATTGGTTGCCACCTCCACTTTCACATTGAAGTGGAGGAAAGAGTACAACAATTTCTCAATAATTAGGGGCTGCCACATGTCAACTTGAACATTTTAATTAAAGTGTAGTATGCATTTGGTCAATGCTTAGCAGAATATATTTATATTTGCAGTTATCCATTTGCTCATCATTTGGCAACCAATTTCTCTACAAAGTTTTTTTACTAACATTTGCACAAGATAAGTTTTTGTACATTCACATTAACGAAGCAAAGGATTTTGATGCAATATTTGATAATCAATTATCTACGTCAAGTTATTCAAGCCCGAGTTCGAGTTTGATTTCGTGTTGGGGATTTTTCGGAGAGGTTCAAGCTTGTCATCGGACGACAAGTAGGTTACGGTTTATTTTCCCTAGACTCCGCATATATAGGATAAAATTGTATTAATGGGCGTCCTTGGGTTGGTTTATTAGGTTGGTACCACAGACCTTGACCGCTTTATTCATGTCCGCCTACTTTTGTTCCTCCGTTGCTTGTAGTATTTGCCGATATATTTTATTTACCCTTGTGGTCCTGTGAGGCCTTGTTGACTCTGGAACATAGAAGGTGGGATTTTGGGAATGTCCGCGAGTCCCGGGCATAGAATTATCCTTCTAGGCTGGTTATGCTTGCTGAGTAGCTGTGGGCCTGTGCAGGGTCGATAGGTTGATTGTGAGCTGCTGGGCAGCTATTGTGTTTGATCATACCATTTTCATGCATATAAAAGAGGTTTTATACATGTTTTACTACGGTTTGGGCTTCGGGCCTACTGGCACCATTTTCTAAACCTTGCATGGCCCGGGGGCCCGTTTTTGATGGAAATAATTTGGAAATGGTTTGATTTAACTTTTGAATATTCTTGGGCAAGAAAGTAAAATTATGTTTTAAATCATCAGTTTTACGATTAACGCTAGACTCGGCAGGGCCGGGGTGCTAGTTGAGTTTTCTTGTACTTGAGATGATTTTTAGCCTCGGTCGGACCGAGCACCTGAGATGACTTTCTACTGTTTAGACCCGGTTATGCCCGGGCACCCTTGGAGGGGTTTTTGAGATATTTTCCTACTACTTTAGTCCTGGACAGGGTCTGGGCATGCATATTCGAGACTGGGTCTCTATCTTGAACCCGGACTTGCTTCCGGACGACATGTTCGATAATGAGTTTTAGTATGGGGTCAGGGACCTCCATGGACCTTGCCATCTGGGCCAGGGGCTTCGGGCTGCATGTGCCGGATTAAGGGTATACGGCTGAGTAGAGGTATACGGGCAGTGTCCTTCCATGGAACCTACCTGCTGGGCCCGATCGGCACCAGAGGAGGTACATACAGAGATACCATTTCACTTGAGATCTTCATGCATCATATCATTCATTGTTTGAGGCTCCACCCTTGTTTGTTGATTGTACGCTCTGGTAGTATGGGATGCCGGAGGGTTTGTTTTCACTTGTTTGTGTTCCTCGGTTGTATGGGCGGCCGGGGGACTGTAGGTAGACTCTTGCTATTTACTTACATAATTATTCCCTATTACGGTTAAGAATGAAATTGGTTACTGCTAAACTGTTAGTTTCTGGATTGAGATTGATATGATTAGTTGAGCTTGATTTATGTCTCTGAGCATGCCTATCATTACTCTTTCCCTCTTCTTACACTTGAGGTTAACGGTATACCGTCTATTTCGTAAAATTATTTTGTATACATTGTTATTGCAAGGACCCTGCCCAGCTCTAACTCAACAGAAAAATCAATACCTCTCTCAGGTTGAAGGCCTGGCAGGTCGGTAGGAAACACATCTACAAAGTCTCTAACCACAGGAACAGAATCATGAGACGAAGGGTCAGCACTAGCATCTCGGACATATGCTAGGTAAGATAAACACCCATGGCAAATCAACTTCCAAGCTCAAATACAAGAGATGATCCCAGATGGTGCACAGCTGACAGTACCCTACCATACAATTGGGGATACACTGGCACGACTATAGCAACGGTCTTGGCATAACAATCCAAAACTGTGCGGTGACGGGATAACCAGTCCATGCCCAGTATCACATCAAAATCTAACATATCAAGGATCATCAAATCACCCCAAGTCTTCAAATCACCCACAGATATCATGCACAATCTTATAATCCGATCAACTTTTAAAGAGTCTCTTACTGGGGTCGAAACAAAAACAGGAACAGATAATGGCTCATTATCCAACCCCAAATAAGGAAGAAAGTAGGCATATACATACAAACAAGTAGATCCAGGATCAAATAAAGAAAAAGCAGATTGATGGCACACAGAAATTGTACCTGTAATCACAGCATCCGAGGCCTCTTCCTCCAGTTTCTCAGAGATCGCATAAAACTGATGATGACCTTCACCTTCCCGACCGCCATACCTACTACCTTCACTGCCATGTGAGGCACCACCCCTAGCCTGACCACCACCCCCTCTGGCCAGAGGCTGAACTGCTTGCAAGGGCTTGGCCGATTGAGAAGCTGACTGAACTGTACCCTATTAGGGGCAATCCCTAGCATAATGGCCAATAACACCACACTCATAACAAGGCCCTGACGACCTGTACTATCGAGATGGACCAGCAGAACCTACATGGCCACCACGCTCTGATGCCTCATAAGCTACACCGCTAAGAGACTAACCCTTCTCGAATAGAGAAATACCAAAAGTTTGAAGTGAAGCCTAAACTGGTCGGCTGGAATGACCTTGGTGCTGTTGTGGCTGATAAACCCCAGCCCCACTAGCCTTAACCTCTACCACCCTATCTGGAACCATTGTAGCCATCTTGATAACGAGGACGCTTATCTCTAGCCCCTAATCATGTCGATGCAAGTCCTTCATAGTACTGGCATAGTCTACAATAGCCTAAAATGACCGACCGCTAGAAACCAATATCTCAGCTGGTTGTCTAAGCTCTGTACGCAATCCCCAAACAAACCTTCGAATCTTGTCCGGCTTAGTAGAAATGATCATAGCTCCAAATAGAGCAAGCTGATGGAAATAAGTCTCATACTCAGGTACAGACATAGATCTCTGCATAAGCCTGGGGAACTGCTCCAGGAGATGCTCACAATCACTCTGAGGTAAGAACTTGGCCATGAAGCCCTCATAAAACTCAGACCAAGGCATTAGAGGTGATGTAGAAGGTCTACAAGCACCCTGTGTCCTCAACCATAACTTCACTAGACCCTCCAGCTGATACGTAGTATATCTAACCCCGTGAGTCTCTAGCAAACCCAGATGGTGTAAAATCTCCTCACAAGTAGTAATAAAGTCATGTAGGTCCTGTCCCGCTGTACCAACAAACCTCGGTGGTGCAAAATTCAGAAACTTACTCAAGGCCTTCTGCTCTCCATCTGTCATAGTTGGGCGAGGAGCAAGAGGTTGTGCAACTATTGGAACTAGAATAACCTCAGCACGGAGATCCGCAGTAGCAGGCTGCGCTTCTGAACTCTGAACACCCAGGTCTGCCCCCTAAGCGGATGTCTGTGCTACCTCAGAAGGTATCTCCCTGATCATACCCAATAGGTGAAGTAGTAAACCCCAAATATCTGAAGACTGAGCTGGGGCTGAAGCTGGCACAGGAACTGGTGCTGGAACTGGTACTGGAGATGGTAGCACCTAGGTTGTCCCCCAGTCTATATGTTGTGGCTCAGGAATAAACTCTGGCCAATAGTCAAGCTCGGGCTCTATATTAACTCTAGCTGGTGCTGCTGCTCTTGGACACCCTCTAGCCCTACTCTTGTGACCATCCCGACCCCTAGCTAAAGTTGGAGGCACAGATGTCGGAGGCCCTCCTCCACCAGAAGCCGAAGAAATCATACGAACCATCTATGGAAAGGTGAACTAGAACAAGTGACATTTCCAGAAACTCTCAAGGATACTACGGCTAAGATAGAAACAAGAAAAATCCATTTTTCCTAAGATATCACTATAGCCTCCCAAAGATTAATTACGGATGTCTCTGCCCCAATCCGCAGAACTGTACAAGATATTGGCTCCTATACCGATGACACTGGTGAACCTAGAGCTCTAATACTAAGCTGTTACGACCTAATTTCTTGGTCATGATGGCACTTAGAACCCCCCAGTAGGCGAACCAATCCTCGTAGCCCAGAATAATCAGTAATGGGCTTATAACCAACAATTTAAGTGGAAGAGTAGTTTAAGAAATGGAAACAAAGGAACAAGATGAATAAAATAGACAACATGAATATATACATACATATGCGGAAGCCAAACCAAACCCAAAATATGGTATCATAGTGTGGAGCCAGTTCTACATATAAGGAGTACGAAAGGATCAAAAATAATGTATACGCAAATGTCTCCGAGTAGTAATAGAGTACATAAAGAAAAAGATAAACTAAAAGCTAAGCTCCGGTCACCAGGAGCTTACCCTCAGTCTAGATAGTCCAAAATCTCCAAGCATGACTCACAGCGATCTAGAGGTGATGTCCCACACTAGGATCTGCACCAGAAGATGAAGAGTGTAGTATGAGCACCAATTGCAAAGCAACCGGTACCCAGAAGGTATCATACGTCGACTAGGCACATACAAGATAAAAGAGCAGAAATGAACAGAATAGAAAACAGATAGTCACAGAAGGCAATGAATAAGTACGCGGAAACTAACCCAGAGGGAAGACAGCAAAAAGCAACATATAAGGCTAGAAAGTAGAATATATACACAATAGGAATAGGTGAAAGTAAGAAATGGCGCACCAGGGATCCTTCGCAGTAACAGTATATAGTAATTTTAGAAGTGGACCGTATTACCGGTAACCTCAAGAACAAAGGAAGGGAGGAGGAGAATAAAGATAGGCATGCTTGAAAAAATAGAAATAAATAACCAACTTAATCATACAAAACTCAAGCCAGGAACTAACAATCTCCCAGTATCCAATCGCACATATCTAACCATGACTGGGTGTAGTATAGCGATAAATAACAAATGTCTACCTACAATCCTTCGGCCGCCCATACAACCGAGGAATGCAATCAAGTGAAAACAAACCCTTCGACTGCCTATACAACCGGAGCATACACTCAACAAACAACAAACAAGGGTGGAATCTCACAAAATGAATGATATGATATGATATGATATGAAAAACTAAGTACAACGACAGTGTAAATATGTTACCCCCTCTAGTGCCCCAAAGTCCAATAAAGGCGGGATCCATGGAAGGACTTCTCTTGAGTACATCTATTTTACCGTACACCCCTACCCCCGGTCACCCTTTTACCTGTAGCACTTGGTCCAGAATTACAGGGTCAATGGAAGTCTACTCGTACACCACATACTACATTCTAACCTCAAATATTTGTCCGGAGTGCTACCGGATCCAAACTAGTACTCAAACGCTCAAAATGCATGCCTAAAATTTATCTAGGTCTAAATCAATGAAATAAGTCTCATAAACCCCCTTCAAGGGTGCCCGGGCATATTCGAGTCTAAAACAGTAGTAAATCAAGTTCGATGCTGACTTTACTGAGTCTAATAGTATTTCTCATCCATGACAGGGTCAATCTAGCACCTCGGTCCAATTGGGTCTAACATATAATAGGCAAATGTAATAATCATCCTTTTAACCTTTCCTACCCCAAGAAGATCCATTAAGATTATACCAAACCATTTCACAATCAATTTTACCAAAAATGGGCCTCACGGGCCATACAAGGTTTGGAAATCATCAATAGAAGGCCCGAAGCCAAAACCATAGTAAAATCATGAAGAAAATCCTTTTATATGAATGATATGGCATGCTCAATCACAATCAATAGCCCAATAGCTCACAATCAAACTATCGGCCCTGCACATGCTCCAATCATTCTACAGTACAGATAGCTAGCTCTATAATAGTAGTAACGATGTTCGGGAAGCACGGACATTTCCAATATCCCACTAACAATGTTCTAGAGTCTATAAAAGTCCACATAGGACCACAAGGGTGAATAGAGTGTATAAAATGAATACTACACACATCAGAGGAAGAGAAGTAATCGAACATGAATAAGCGGTTATGGTATGTGGTGCCACCTAGTAAATCCAACCCAAGGATTCCCATTAGTAGAGTTTTATCCTATATATGCAAAGTCTAAAGGGTTTAAATCGTAACCTACCCGTCGTCTGATGACAAGATACTAGGACAATAATATCCTAGCCTCAATCACTCCGAGATATCCCGAGTGATAATCACACTATCACAAACATAAATAACATATTAAAACGATTCTAATGGTACCCATAATGCTATAGGAATGGTCGGGAAAAAATTTGGGTCACCGGAGAGCCTGCGGACCACGCAACCCAAAACCAAAAATGAATAGAAGTACGATGTTCATAATGGTGCCAAGAAGACATGCTCCAAAAATGAGCAAATTTTGCCAAGGAGAAGGCCCCAAACAGCCCGCTCAAGTGAGGGCTTAAAGAAGGAATTTTAAGAACAATAATCGAAAATTGAGCAAGGAAGGATTACCACAGCAAGAGCACCACGCTAAGGAACTGAAATCATGAAATTTCCGGGAAAAGCAACTCAAAGAAGGGAGATTCTTCAAGAAAACCAAGCTTTTAGGATGATAACCATAGAGGTTCAACAATGGAGGAAGAAGGGAAAAGATTGGGGAAGAAGACTTGCCAAACCAATTAAGGGAGCAAGATTTTCTCTTCAATATAATGCAATTCCAAGTCTAGGAGCTGTTTAGAGCAACTTGGTGGAGAGTAAAATGAGTTTTAGACTTAGAAGGATGAAGGAATAGGCTGGAAAATCAAAATACCAAGAATTAAATAGCTGATGGTCGCTGGTTAGTATGCGCTAACCCAGTGCCATCGCGCTCAAGGAGGGCCAGGCTCCAACGCGCTACGATAGGGCAATCGCGCTAGATGGCAAAACGCGCCTGAATGCGATCGCGCTATGTTGGCACCGTTGGCGCTGAAGGCCTGCCCTGCAACAAAATCTGCAACCTTTTAGAAATTCAACGGGGCACTCTGGGCAGAATCGGAAATTGATAATTAAAAACCAAAATGCTAACAGAGTGGAAACAACGCTCTAGACTTAACGAAATCAACAAAACTTCCATACAAGGTTGTTTCGGAGAAATGTTGACCCAAGTCTATGCTATCTAAAACCAACCAACTAGCCAAAATGAGCCCAGCTCACCCAGAACCCGAACCAACCACCTACTAACCCAAACTTAACATTCCAGAGCTGATGGAATCGTCGAATTTTGAATATGATGCTCCGATCATCGAAAGCTGACCCAAGTTACACTTTTCAACTCCAAATGGCCTAAAAGTAGAAAAAGCAACACAAACCCACATCGGAAGTTCTCAGGCCTCAACTAAAGGTCTAACTAGACCAAACTCAACGCTCTGGAGCTAACGAGACTATCGTAATTCAATTTCGAGCATGTTAGATAAGAATATTGACTAAAGTCAATGATATTCTAAGTTAAGGCTCTAAGATAGGCAAATGCCCAAAACAACAAAACGAATGACCAGAGCACCGAATTACCAGTTCCAACAGGCCATAAATGACTTGGGATCGCTACAGGATAGCTCTAAGAGTGCAATAAATGCATAAACGCGAAGATGACCGAAAGGGTCATCACAACCCCCAACAGAGTCGTCACTTCTGTTTTATCCCTTTTCGGAAGGAATTTTTAATTTAAAAGAAAAAATAGTTTTCAACACTTTAAAATCATTTCAAAATTCAAAGAACGTTCTAAAATAATTTTGAAAACAAACAGAGTCGCCACTTAATTTTTATAAAGAAATTAAGAAAACTTAATGAATTTCAAAAACTTAAAAATAGAAATAAATATTTAAAATTAGAGAAAATGGGTAAGGGTTCAAGTAACATTTATGAATGTTTTTAAGCCACTTAAGAACGTCTGTTAAAAATGATTGGCCAAAAATAATTTTGACTAACTTAATAAAAGTGACTAATTTCACAAAGAGCTAATTTTAAATGAAAAGAATAAGGATATTTAAATATTTTGAAAATGACAGTTTCAATGAAGACATAATTCATCTTTATATTAAAGGAGATAGAAAAATTACTCAAGGAAGAAATCATTTGGAAAATTAGAATAATTTTTATCTTTTTCAAATTGACAGTGTGAGAAGAATGGAATTGCATATTTGTTTGAAATGAAGGTTATTTAACGAAAAAAAGATTATTTAAAAAATACAACTTTAATGAAAAATGTGTTTTTTAGTCAAAAAGATTTTCAAAGAACTTATTATTAACTCATGTAATTTGAAGTAAAAAGATTCTTAGAAGACTTATTCATGCAATTATTTAGGGAAAATTAGGTTCATTATGAAATAAACAAAATTAAAATCATTTCGAAAAAAACTCACTTAGAATTAATATGGCAAACATAAAAGTTTTCATTTTTAGCGTATTTCAAAGAAGTAGTAATTGAAGAAAAACTTTTTAAATAAAAAACTGAAGAATTAATTAGAGCATAGAAAGCCTTTTGCGACATTAAAGAACTATTTATGCTAAATAGTTAATGACATAGATGGCAAGAGAAATCATTCCTTATTTTGGAAATCCGTATTAGAGAAATTAACATAAAGTCCTTTTTTCTTCTATTTTTAGACAAGATGCATTAAATCTTAAAATTTGGATAGATAAATAAAAGAAGTAAACGTAGATAAAATTAAAATAACAACACTTAGGGGTGAGGGGGTCTATTTAGATTAAGTAAATTAAAGTTAGGACACCATGGAAGGTCTTTCGTTCTCGAACATCTTAGACTTCTTGAAATTTCTGAACGCTATTCAGATGAAATTCTTTTGATTGCAATGAGAGAAACCACCTAAATAATTTCCAACCCCGAGGGACAATGGATATCACAATCTACACTATATCCTTTAATTAAACATAATGGATGATCGTCTTTTATTGACTCGTAGCCAACAGACGCAAGGTGATCTTGTCTAATGGGCCAATACCCCTTAGGTATTGGGTCGTCCTTGCCCAATGCCTATAAATGGGTTTGGTTTTTTTTTTTGGGGTAAAAGTTTAGCATTGAATTAATAACCAAAAATGAACATTACAAAACTAAATAGATGTCGACCATCTATTTCTCAGTGGGTTCTCATATTTTGTACTCTTACTGCTACCTAGAAACAATTACATTCAGATAAAGCTGAATTACAAACAGGAAAAATAGTTGACAACCTCAAACAACCCATTACTATCTATGCTAAGTTTTATATGTTAAAACTCCAATCATGGCAGTCCAGTGAGTGAGTCAATCTGCCTCTTATATGAACATAACATGTTATTTCCCTCCACACCATATTAGCTTGGAATTGTGATGCTTGGAACCTCATTTGGTTTTTTTTCTCCCCATATAAGTGCCACGAGCATTCCAAAAACACAGGAAATCACAGCTCATCTGCCTGACCTACTCTTAGCCATCTTGTTCGCCCAGGTGAGCTCTGCTAGCCAATCACCAACCTGTCGTTGTATCCCCAGCCATAAGAGCAGTCTTCACCACACTTGTTTTGTAACAGAACACTCAAAAAACAGATGCCCAAAAGACTCAAGTGGATCCTGACAGAACACACAGTTCATAGGGACCTGAATACCAAACTTTTTTAGTCGATCAAATGTTGCTAACCTTCTCCAAGAAGCTAGCCATAAAAAGAACTTGTACCTTGGATGGATGTGAGGTTGCAGGACAATATTTTTCCATTCTACTTTTGGAAACTGAGGAATCAGACTCAGGTACATCTTTTTAATAGAAAACTTACCATTGATCACCATGGAGTTGAGTCTTGGTTTCAAGTCACCTTGTAGTTGTTGTGCATTCATAACATGATTCCTAGACTTCAATATCTTCCTAATGACCCATGAGGCATGTGGAGGAATGAAGCATGTTTTAGTAGTCAGTCCCTTCATATAGTATATATGCAGCCATTTGATCCATAGACACTCATTTTCCTCTGTTACTGCCCATAATAGCTTCAGAATAGCAGCAATATTCCACCACTTCATGTTCATCCCACCTGCTGCTTGAGGTCTACATAATTTATCCCAGGAAACTAAGGCTTTCCTGGAGCTTGTTGGAGAACAAGTCCAAAGAAATATCCTACATGCATTGTCAATGAGCTTTAGAATTCTCTGTGGAAGAATAAATATTTGAGCCCAATAAGTTTGGATCCCAAATACTACTGATTGTATCAACTGGGTTCTGCCAGCATATGAGAGTAGCTTACCAGACCAGCATCTAAGTCTCCCAGTAATCTTCTCAACTATAGGCAAACATTGGACAACAGTATGCTTTTTTGAAGAAAATGGCACACCTAAATGTTACGACGTATTTTAAACTTAATCAAAACGTCATAACTTGGCAATATTTGTTAGAAAAATTAATAAAGAAAGAGTCGCCATTCTGTTACGACGTATTTTGAACCTAATCAAAACATAATAACTTGGCAACATTTTTTTTTTAAAAAAAAAGAGTCGCCACTTTAATTTTAGGAAATTAAGAAAACAATTTTTAAAGGTAATTTAAAAACTTCATTTTATAACTAGAGTTCGGGGTAAGGGCTCAAGTGATTTTTTAAAGAAGGTATTAAGCACTTCAAAAAATTCGCAAATGCGATTACCGACGGATTTTAAATAATCGTGGCTAAACAAATTTAGTAAATTTTTGAAAACTTTTATCAATTTCTCAAAACTTTCAAGCTTTTTGAAAGAAGTTAATTTTTTTTTATACATGCTTAATAAAAGCTAAAACAGATCACATGCATATTTAGGGATCAATTTTTTTTTGATTTTAACGTTAAAAGAAAGATAAATGAATAACTAGAGTTTTGTTCCTTTTACATACTAAAAACAATAAAATTATTTGTTAACTTAACTAAGATTATAACTTTAAACAATTGAAATGATAAAACATTTCAAACTCCAATCTCGTGATTTAACATGGAAAATTTTAGGACGAAATAGTAAAGAAATCAAAATTAAATAAATAAACTCATTTGAGGATTCATCTAAGTTGTGTGATAAATGAATAAAATGTTAGTAATACAATGGCATATAAAAATGTTAAAGATAAGAAAATAACTTTATGCCTTTGGCCTAAAATCTAATATTTGCGATCATTCCCACTTCCTTTTTCTGATCGTCTGACGAGAAGTGGGTCTTCACATTCGTTATTTCTTTGAATAAGCTGACTCGATGATAATATTATGTTGGACTTTCGTGGCCCAACGGGATAATGAAGATATAACAGAACTAGTCCAAACGGACTCATTTGGAGCCATTTCATGTGAGAAAAAGAAGAAAACAATTAGTAACGACATTACTGATAATGAATATTATTTTAACTGTAACTAAAGGATTAAAACACTTCATTTCATGATTAGAAAAAGGAAAAAACACATTTACTTAAGATGATGCAATAAGATAAGACTTGAAATTTAAAACATTTCTTTTTCAGAAAGCAAGGAGTTGTTGCTTTTATTTTTATCCAATTATAACTCAAAACATGAGGCAGTTGTCCTACATACTTGAAAGCAAATAATTCGAGGAAAAGAAAAGAGTAGGCAGATAAGTTTTAATCAAGCATTAACTGTACTGAAGCTCACAGTTCAAACAAAATAATTTAAACCTTAAAAGCGTTGGTTACGAGTTAAACCCAAACGCTAATTCCTAACACAAACTAAACTTGAACTAACTTGATCCCATGTGAACAGACCAACAACAATAAAGAAAAGATGACAGTAAAGAATTTTCATTGCAAGAAATGTTTAGGGGGGGGGGGTGAACTTATGCTCAAACTTTCCAGTCGAAATTAAATCGGACTCAGTTTGTAATTAAATTTTAAAACGAAATCCACTTCCATATTCCAAAAATCATAAAAATAAGAATGGATTGGATTGAGAACTTAAGCAAGGAGGGAAGTGTGAAGTAAACATTGCGATACATTCACTAATTCTTTCAAACTCAAGAGAGTTTCCTTTAGCTTTAACACCAACAAATGTAAAGAAAAATAATAATAAAATAAATAAAATAAAAATAACTATAAACAAGATCTAAAGCAGATATCCCATTTTCTTTAGAAATCATTGCCTGGGAATTTAGTTTTAGATGAAACTTTATCAAATCCAAATTCAAACATGAAGGAAATATCCTATATTTAGCACATGAAGGGACAAAGGACATATTGTAGAAAAGAAAAAAAAAAGAATCAAAAATAGGCAAATTGGGATAAATGCCAAGAACATTCTCACTTGGGAGTGTATTTGAATATGGAATCAAATGAGACTGATCCCACTCGAACTCAAATCAAGATGTGATCTTATAGGCTACTGCAATTGTGTTCAACTCACCACATAAGAAAAAAAAGAAGGAATTTGTCTAAATATTTTGGAAAAGAAAGGGCATAGAGTATTGGATACAATATGGTATCCTTCTTCTAGCCTACAATGTCTATGAAGACATCCTCTTCACCTTATACTTATTCCGAGTAAAGTAATTGGACAAAACGGTAAAAAAAGAGAATCAGAGATGAAAGGGAAAGATATGTGCATGTACTTAAAGATAAGGAGAAGGTAGAAGATGCTGACACTATGGTGTATTCACATTTCATCCCGTAAATACTCACATGAGCACTTGCCTTATCATGTACTTTATCAAATCGAATCAAAAAAATAAAGAAGTACTTTAATGGACTAAACTCAAATAAACACAAGCATGAGAACTAAAATTTGATCAAACGAACTCCGCTTAACAAAATTAAAACATTAAAAGGAAAACGGGGAAGGAAAAATATAAAGTGTTGAGGGTAAAGGAAAGAGGTGTGAACGACGAACACAACAAAATGTTCATTTTTTTTTCCTGATGCCCATATGGGCACCCCTCTGCCTTTTACTTCTCAAATGACCAAGAAGTTATTTAACCACAACAATAAACTCAATAATAGTCCTAACCAAATGACTAGTAAACTGACATTAAAGTAAACAGAAACCTAAATTAGCGCACGCAGACACACTTCCAAACAACTAAAACACGGTGTTATTTAACGAGCTATAAAGATTTAAGAAAGAAATACATAAGTGAAAGAGTATTACCTTCCGACGAGCAGTGAACTGAAGCTTTTAGAGTTGTGGATCATTTTGTTTGCCTATATTACCACAGCAGGCTCAAATGGAAAAAAAAATGCTATTAGTATGTTTTAGTGAGAAATTTGTATACCCAAACTAAAGACTTAGAAAAAAAAAATTAAACCAAAAAAAAAGCTCTGAATTTATCTTCCTGAAGACTGAATGTAATAGGAAGAGAAGAATTCTATTTATAGAGTCTCTAAAGGATTGGATTTGCAATTTTGAAATAGTGAGGGACTTGATATTTTCGGATTTGAAATTGATTTTCAAAATGGGATTCAAATCTCAGAAAAAACAAATGATGTTAATGGTCTTGGTTCTTGCGATCTGAATCAAAAATAAGTAAAAGAGAGATTCAAAGAGGACACATGACCGTTCATACAAGCTTGGACAGAAACAATTACTCCTTTACCCAAATAGACGAGTTAGTTCAGAACGAGACCAAAAGTGACCTGCAAATTTCTTTGTTCCGCGGGTAAAGACCTTTGGGCGAACTCTTTTGCCAAAGAAAGACAAACCCTCATCAATATATTACTCCCAAAAGGGAGAGCAAGGCCTGAAGTCGAAGAAAGACGCTTGATTTTTAACCCAAATATGATTAAAGGTTGAGAAATAGAGGGGCGGCTATGAAGGGAAGAGGGATTAGGGTTACTAGTTGTTTGTTGTGAGAAAGAAGAGAGGAGGTAGGTGAAAGTGTGTTAGGTGAATTTAAGAGGTCTTGCTATTATGGTGTGGGGCTGAGATTTTTAGAGGATTGGGCTGCGGATTTGGGTACAAAATTAGCTAACAATGGATGGTTTAAGAGATGATATATGTTAAACATATATCCAATTTGGATTAAAAATATAACCAAAATATCTCAATTGTAGATAAATTATGTCACATAAGGTAACTAATTTGAGATTAGATTAAGACAAATTAATTATCAATTAATCAACTAAGCTTCCTGACCTTGACAGAGCTGACTATTCATATGTAAAATATATTTTATAAAATTAATAATAATTAAGACATAAACGACTCCAAATTAACCAAAATAAAATACATACTTAAGTAAAACTTGTTTTTGCTATGATTCGAATTGTAGACTAATTAAATATTCTAAAAAATAATAAATAATTCATTTTTACATAAATATAATTCGTATTAAAATATTATATGTAATATATACATAATATATATTAAGGTGTTTATGCCAAATGAAAGGGCAAAATAACCTTCAAAATAATTTGAAAAATATTTTAACTCTTGCGAACAAATATTTCGCTCTGTTTGAAGTTCTTGAAGCTTGACTAATTAATCGATAGTTGGGATGCCAAAATTGGGTGTCAACAACTGACCGTTTCTTTGGCCAGGGAGAATGTAGGGAAGCCTGGGCAAAGAAAATTGACGAACCCAATTTTGTCCAACCCCCAACTCATCTCTATCGAAAAATGACACGAATGGTAAGGAATTATGACCGAACCTCAATATTAGTTTCCTACATATCTCAGGTTATATGAAAATTTAGGTCATTTGTAGTTCAAAAACGCTTGATTTAAAAGCACAATTTCAAATATTTCAAAAGTTATCCTAGTGTCAAATCATGGAGAGACCGCAGAGCTTCAGAATGAGAGAGATTTCTTGGAATACAACCGAGATTTCAACTTTGAGCTTGCCTACATATCCTTTAGGATTAAGAATCAGGCTGCTTGTAGTTTGACTCAATCGGATGAAAGGTAATCTCTTATGCTAAGATAACCTTTTGTTGTTTAAGACAAGTGACAAATAAATCGAGTACGGAAAAGATACTTGCAACCCCTTAACCATGAATGTGGAGCTCTTCACACCCATAAGTAAGAACTTACATGAACATAATTTTCAACACCCTACGTGTATTGCCACTCGATCTTAAAGAGAGAAATGATGTTGCTCCAGTGTGGTCTCAAAAATTACACCAAATACGAAACTCAAAATAATTGAATATAAAAAAAACATGCCTTTTTTACAGGGGTGTGGTTTAATTGTTGTAAAATCGATCCCCAACTCTCTCCCAAAGTGTTTGATAACCATTCTTTGGAATGTGCTTCAGTTCACTGCTAAGAGAAAGTTCCACGTTGTGATGCGTTCTTTTTGGCGTAGTCCTCACCTGTAATTTTGTTTTGAGAATTTCATCCTCTTGGATGCACTCAAAAATATTTCAAATCAAGATGGTTAGTGGTAATATAATTCCATTAGGGAGGGATAGTTTCTTCGTCATACCTCTTCCTGGGACTATGCATTGCTCTATTAGGACTTGGCGTAATTTGCACCTTTGATTATGGTCTTCGTACATGTTGATGTCATGAAGATTCCCATGACGGCGTAGACATAGCAGCCCTTTTGGCTATCAGGTAGGATTTCCTTCATGGCGGCTGAATGCGATGATTAGTTGAATATGATGACCTTCTTGGCCGTTGGATATGATGATGCTCCGAATGTAATGACCTTCTTGGCCATAGAGTATGAAGGTCTTTGTAACTGCTTTTAATAGTCTCCAATATGATAGCCTTCTTGTCTATTAGCGACAATCTTTACGTATGTTTTCGGGTAAGTCTTGCACACTATCTGTATCGATGCGACCTATAGATATCCTTTAAATTGTCAAGTATTAGGTAATCTCGCACATCATCCGACTTTGGATAGAGGCAGCTTATAGATGTTCCTCGACTTGTCAGCTTCCGAGTAATCTTGCACATCATCCGACTTTGGATAGAGGCGGCTTACAGATGTCCTTCGAATTGCTAGTTTTTTAGGTAATCCATCACTTTTATCCAATTTTGGATATAATGCGACTTACAGATTTCCCTTGAATTGCTAGTCTTTGGGTAGTCCTGCACAATATCAACATCGATATGTCACGGCTTATAGATAACCCTTGGACTATCAATTTTTTGTAGTCTAGCACTTTATCCAATTTCGAGTATTATTATGACTTACGCATTACCTTTGAACTGACAATCTTCAGGTGATCTTGCACACTATACGATTTTAGATATCGCTGCATCTTACAAATAACTTTTAGTCTGTCAAGTTTTGGGCAATCTTGCACACTATCCGATTTTGAACATCATTGTGGCTTACAGACAACCTTTGGCCTTCCAATCTTGGGAGTTCCGGTTCATCACCCGATTTTAATGGTGTCTTAAAGACATCCCTCAGAATATATGCTTTTTTCCTCGATGGAAAACGTTATTTGATTATCGGAGTGAGAAGATCTTTGTCACACGATCAAAGATAGTTGCATTTTCCGGTGATCGATATTTTTGGATGTATAGACATCTTTCAGTGTGAGACTTTGTCGTCTAAAATAAATAGGGGTGCATAAATATCCTCGACGTTATACTCCGCTATCTCACGTCATATCAGATATAAATATGCCAGCCTCAGTATAATAATAAGGAAGAAAATACATCCTCAATGTCAGACTCCACCATCTCATGCGGATATAAATACGCCAGCCTCAGCATAATAATAAGAAAGCAAATACATTCTCAACGTTAGACTCCACTGTCTCACATGATATTGGATATAAATATGTTGGATTCCATACTTGGCATGATAATGATGAAGGAAATATAACCTCAATGTCAGACTCCTTCGTCTTACGCGATGTTGGATATAAATATGTATTTGTTTGATCCTGCGCAGCAAGTGCGACTTAGGGACGCCTCTGAATGCCATCCTCTTTGAAACCTGCCGGTAGAGGGACATAATATTCACAGCGAGCATGTGTCTGATGTATTAATAATTATGGTCCTTCTGACATGGTCCTTGTGACATGGCCCTTACGACGTGGTCCTTGCGACATGGTCCTTGTGACATGGTCCTCGTGATATGGTCCTCATGATGTAGTCCTTGTGATGTGGTCCTTGTGACATGGTCCTTGTGATGTGGTCCTTGTTACATGGTCCTTGTGGTGTGGTCCTCATGACATGGTCCTTGTGACATGGTCCTCGTGACATGCTAATATGATAATGATGTGAATAATCGTGCAATGGAATGCGTAGCAGTTGCAGAAAACATCACCTTTGATTTTTATATTGCCATATTGACTTCTTTGTGTGTACCTGTGCTCAAGGCGAATAATTAGTGGACACAGCATCACTCTTACTATATACCATAGTCATACTTGAAAAACTTTAAAGACGAAGTCTATGAAGCTAATCAAAACACTTTTCATTTCAAATGTGAATGAAATGGCCATTTTCGAACATCTTCTGTTCGTGGTGATTTCTGACTTGCTGGGGATCAGCGGAGAACTCTCTTTTGGTGTTCTAATTTTTAGTGTTTGACCAAAATGTCCTGATCTGGTTGGGGACTCGAGGATGTTGTCGATCTCTCTTTATCTAGTAGTTCTTGTGAACTACAATATAATTTGTCCATTCCAGGAGCTTTTGCCTCTTTTGGCTTCTTCCCCTCATTTTGGCTTTTCTCGCCAATTTTGGGGAATCTGGTCTCGTTGTGTTGCTTTGAACACATTGGATAGTGACGAGATTTTCTGATTTTTAACATACTTTTTAGGACAACCTGCATCCACAGAAAAATTGTTAACTTTTTGGTGAAACTGATCTGTGTTGACCTCCTTCGATCTTCTGCTTCTCGATTTGTCTTTTTTGGGTGCTTTTCACTCTTGGATACTCGTCATCCTCGACTCCCCGAATCACAGTAGACACAAGTCAAAATCTAATTATAAAGTATTAAAATTAATTTTTTCTAAAGATTTTTCAAACAAGTTCTTTTTTTTTTTTGATAACAAAGATTTGAAAAAGGATAGCTTTCGGAAGGTCTCTGCCCATCATGTCATATGCTAGCTCAACGAACGTCCTTTACTCAAGGCTTTGTCATCTCTAATATACTGCTGGCAGACTCTGGAGAACCTTTATCGTTCTAGCTTAGAAGTTTGAGAATGATCTCTCAAAAAATCTGTGATATCTGGGATTAATCCATCTCGGACTTGTTACAACTAGGAATTTTTGAAGTATATTCTGATCTCTCGGTGTTGGGGATTTCTTCGGAGCTCGTTTCTAAACTCTCAAATGAAGTCTTGTGGAAATTTTGAGGTCCTCCTCAAAATTTCTACCCTAGTTAAAGGTTTCACAATGAATCTTATCCCATTGAAGGACACTCTGTGGGGATTATGAGATCCTTTCTCGAGATTCACTTCAGTTGCTCCTTACCACATTATGTATCCTGACTTTTTGGAGACAATCTTAGCCTTTTGAATTTTAGAGATTCCTTTCTCGAAAATTCTGCCCCAGTTTCCATTTCTTGGGTAGTATGACCAAACAATTGTGGTGCCTATGTATCCCGTTGAAGCAGGAATCAGGTCAAACGTAGTTCCCACTCTCATAGTTAGAGAAAAATAAGAATAATTAAAGGGGTGACCGAAGCCGCCAAAGGCCGCCTACGTATCTCATTCTTGAGAATTCAGGTCATCACGTAATTCAAGATATAAAGGAAAAATAGATTTTCCTAAAGGATTGACCGAAGCTGACAAAGCTGCCTACGTATCTCATCTTAAGAATTCAGGTCAGATGTAGTTCGTACATAGGGGATAGGGATATTTAGAGCTAAAAAAATGATTACGATCAGAAAGTGCTATTACAGGGGGAAAAAATTAAAGAAAAACTATCATCAAGCATCGTATCTCTTCACAGCATTGAAATTGATTGGTTTAGTCCACACTTGGCCATCCAACTCGGACAGAATCAAAGCCCCTCCCGACAAGACTTTGCGGATGACATATGGTCCTTGCCAATTTGGTGCAAACTTTCCTCTGTATTCCTCTTGGTGAGGAAAGATACGCTTAAGGACCAACTGTCCTATTGCGAACATGCGAGCTCTTAACTTCTTGTTGAATGTACAAATCATTTGTTGCTGGTACAATTGCCGTGGCATACGACACTCATTCTTTTCTCATCGATTAACATGAGTTGTTCATAGCGGGATCGAACCCATTCTTCATTGCTTAGTCCGGCTTCTTGAATGATCCTAAGGAAGGGTATTTCGACTTCAGTGGGTATCACCACTTCTGACCCATATACCAACACATAAGGAGTTTCCCTAGTCGAAGTTCTGACGGTTGTTCGGTATCCCAACAAAGCATAAGGCAACATCTCATGCCAAGATCAGTGATTATCAATTATTTTTCTCAGTATCTTTTTGATATTCTTGTTGGCAGCTTCTACGGCTCAATTCATTTGAGGACGGTATGCGGTTGAGTTCCGATGAGTGATCTTGAATTGCACACATATCTCCTTCATCAAATGACTATTCAGATTTGCTCTATTTTCTGTGATGAATGACTCGGGGATTCCGAATCGGCAAATCAAATTGTTCCTGACAAATTCAGTTACGACCTTCTTGGTCACGGATTTGTAAGAAGCAGCTTCCACCCATTTGGTGATATATTCAATAGTTACTAAAATGAATCTGTGTCTGTTGGATGCAGGCGACTCGATCGGACCAATGAAATCCATACCCCATGCTACAAAAGGCCAAGGTGAACTCATAGAATGAAGCTCGCTAGGCGGTACTCGAATCAAATCTACGTGGATTTGGCACTTGTGACACTTCTGTATGAATTTGCTACAATCATTCTCCATGGTCATCCAAAAGTATCCAGCTCGCAAGATCTTCTTGCCTAAGGTGAACCCATTCATATGAGCTCTGGACACTCCGGCATTCACTTCTTCTAGAAATTTTGTGGCTTCAACCGAGTCCACTCATCTCACTAATCCTAGATCCGGAGTCCTCCTATAAAGGATTTCTCCATTTAAGAAAACGTTATTAGCCATCCGGTGAATTGTATTCTTTTGGTTGGCGGTCACATCTTCTGGATAGATCCCGGCTTCTATTTGCCTCTTGATATCACAATACCACGGCTTTCCATCTGGTTCTGCTTCAACTTATGCATAGTGCGCAGGTTGCTCTTACAGACTTATCACTAACGGATCGATGTAATTCTGGTCCGGGTGCTGAATCATGGAGGATATGGTTGCCAAAGCATCAGAAAATTCATTATGAATCCTTGGAGTATGCTTGAAATTGATCTTTCTGAACCTCTTCCACAGACTTTGCACAAGTTTTACATACGACACAATCTTGGGGTTTTTTATAGCCCACTCGCCTCGAACTTGGTGAATTACCAAATTGGAGTCACCAATGACCAGGAGCTCTTGAATATCCATATCAATAGCTAATTGAATGCCGAGAATACAAGTTTCATATTTGGCCATGTTGTTGGTGCATGGAAAATAAAGTTTGGCTGTCACCGGG
Organism: Jaltomata sinuosa; assembly: GCA_003996215.1. Taxonomy (NCBI): domain Eukaryota; kingdom Viridiplantae; phylum Streptophyta; class Magnoliopsida; order Solanales; family Solanaceae; genus Jaltomata; species Jaltomata sinuosa. The sequence goes on from QJPP01004757.1 coordinate 24,670, forward strand.
TAATGTTGACCAATTTCTGATACCAAAACTGCTCCAATGCCTGAACCTTTGAAATTGACTGCTCCATCGAAGAACAATCTCTAACCAGGGTATTCTTCTGCAATATCTTCTCGTATGAACAAAATCTCTTCATCTGGGAAGTAAGTTCGGAGAGGTTCATAATCTTCATCAACTGGATTTTCTGCTAAATGATCCGCTAAGGACTATCCATTGATTGCTTTCTGAGTCACATACACGATGTCAAACTCTCTTAGCAGCATTTTCCATTTGGCCAATTTCCCCGTAGGCATGGCTCTTTGGAATATGTACTTCAAAGGGTCTATTCTGTAAATGAGATACGTCGTGTAGGATGACGAATAATGTCTCAACTTCTGGGCAACCCAAAGTACAACATGTCCTTTCTAATAGAGTGTAACGAGCCTCGTATGGAGTGAACTTCTTGCTCAAGTAATAAATTGCTCGCTCTTTCTTTCCACTTTTGTTGTGTTGCCCCAGGACGCAACCAAATGCATTTTATGAGACTAATAGATATAGCAATAAAGGACTTCCTTCCCTCAGAGGAACCAATACCAGCATACTGGACAGGTAATTCTTAATATGGTCAAAAGCTTGCTGACACTCTTCGGTCGAGTTGGTTGGCTCATCTTTTTCAATAGCTTGAAAATAGGTTCACAAATGACCGTTGACTGGTCTATGAACCGGCTAATATAATTCAGTCTTTCTAAGAAACTCATGACTTCTTTCTTTATCTTCAGGGGAGGAAATCCCTAAATTGCCTTGATTTTTGAAGGGTCGAGTTCGATGCCCCTCTTACTGACCATAAAGCCTAACAGCTTGCCAGCTGGCACCCCGAAAGCACACTTTGTGAGGTTTAACTTTAGATTGTACTTCAGTAGTCGATCAAAGAACTTTCTTAAATGAGTTAGGTGATCCAAACTCTAACGGGACTTGATAATTATGTCATCCACGTATACTTCAATCTCTTTGTGAATCATGTCATGAAATAGAGCCATCATGGATCTCATGTATGTAGCACCTTTATTTTTAAGGCCAAACGGCATCACTCGGTAATGATCAACACCCCAAGGTGTGATAAAGGTTGTTTTCTCCGCATCTTCTTCGTCCATTAGGATCTGGTGGTATCCAGCAAAATAATACACTAATAACTGCATTTTATGCTTCGCGCAGTTGTCAATAAGGATATGGATGTTCGGTAAAGGAAATTTGTCCTTGGGACTGGCTTTTTTCAAGTCTCGATAATCAACATAGATCCTGATCTTTCCATCTTTCTTGGGAACTGGGATAATGTTGGCCAACCAAGTTGGATACTTTGTGACTTCTACCACCCCAGATTGGATTTGTTTGGTAACTTCTTCCTTAATCCTCAAACTTAGATCAGGTTTGAACTTTCAGGTCTTTTGTTTCACTGGATCAAACCCTAGATTGATAGGCAAATTGTCAGAACTATGTCAGTGCTTATACTCGGCATATCACTGTAGGCCTAAGCAAATATATTGATGTACTCTCGGAGTAATTTGATGAGTTCTCTTTTCCGTGCTTCTGTCAGATGGACACTAATTTTGGTTTCTTTGACTTCTTGGCCATACCCTAAATTGACCATCTCGGTTTCCTCTAGGTTGGGACTTTCTAAATTCTAAAAATCTTTCAGTTCCTCTGTCAATTGTTCGGGAACCATGGTTTCTTCATCATATTCCTCAGAGTCATCATTGTCTAGCTCAATTTGTTCGTTAAGATCTTGACATGACATGACAGTGGCAGGTTTTAACTTATTATTACTTAAACCAAAACAAAATGGGTTAGATAATAATAAGTAAACATAATTAATGATGAACAACAAACGTTTTTGAAATAAGGAGGCTTTCATTGAAATTCATAAATATTTACAAACTATCGCTACAACCTACATGAATGGAGGTTCATGCCTTTTGGAAAGCGGTAAAATAATGCAAGAAATTTTAAAACATAAAGGGTGGGTCGCGGAGCCTCATCTTGACCATCACCGATTTTTCATAAAACAGAGTCTTTGTCTACCCAGCCGAGTGGAGAGTTACGAATATCACCACCTTATGTTCTCCCCAAATAATCTTCACCAACCGATGTAAAGTTTATGGCACGACTCCAGTTCCATGGATCCATGGTCTTCCTAAGAGAAAATCATAGCTGGTGGTAATATCCATGACTTGAAATTCTGTATGGAACTCGGCGAGTCCCATTTGGATGTACAAGCTAACTTCATCGACGGCTCTCACGTTGACTCTGCTTTGGGGAATCTTCTCCAGATCATACGCCAACTGGGTGAGTGTAGACAATGGGCAGATGTTCATCCTCGATCCGTCGTCAATCAATACTCTGTTGACAATCTTCTCTTGACTCTTGAGAGTGACATGTAAGGCTTTGTTTTACATCATGCCTTCAAAAGGCAATTTGTCATCACTAAAGCAAATACGACGATTCCCCAAGACTCGGCTTACCATGGCGGTCAAGTTTTCCGCACTCGTACCTGTTGGCACATAAGCTTCATTTAAGACTTTGAGCAATGTCTACCTGTGGTATTGGGAACTCATGAGTAATGCCCAAATAGATATTTGAGCGGGGGTCTTCTCCAGATGCTTCACAATCGAATACTTTTTCGATTGCATCCTTCTCCAGAATTCTTCCGCTTCACCTTCGGTGATTGGCCTCTTTTGGTGGACTTTCTTGTAAGCATCATTTGCCAGGTCATCGGGGATATAACATCTTCCCGACCTTGTCTTACCATGGGCTGTGGCAGCTTCAACTGTGAACTCCTTCTCTGCTGGTACCAAAGCAAAAGCTTGCAGAGGTGCTGCTAAAACAATGAAGTGTGGCTTCTCCGCAATACTCAAGGCGGCCACAGCCTTCTCCAACTCTTTCGGCTTTCCAGGACTGACTGGCACTATGGACTTGCTCACGACCCAGTCTTTGTCTATTTTGATCATATTCACGGTGGCACCCTCGTGATTTGGGTGCGGGTTATTGTTAACATTTGGTGGTGCTGTCTAAAGTGTGACCACCTTCTGATCGATCAAGTCCTCAATCTTGTGCCTAAGATTAATAAAATCCTCAGTATCGTGTCCGGCTCCCCCAGAATGGTAAGCACAATGCCGATCAGCTTTAAAGAAATGAGAGTCAGTGTTGCTTAGTTTGGGTGGAATAGGTTGGATAAATCTGGCAGCCTTCAATCTCTATTACAACTGAGTTCTGGTTTCATCCAGCTGGGTAGAAGTTTGAGGAACTTTCTTTTCTAGATTAGGTGGAGGGAGATTGGTATTAGCGAGAGGCGGAACTTGGCAATTATTTTGGTTCTCGGGAGCCTTTTGACACACTTGGAAGTTTTGAGGAGGAGCTTGGTAAGTGGGTTGCATATTTGGTTGTGAATCTTTGAATATGGGATGCAAGTTTGGTTGTGGAGCTTGGTAAATAGGCTGAGTATAGAAAACAGGTTGAGGATTTTTTGGAGCTGGGGGAGGGGTTGTTGGAACAAGTGATCTCTTATAATTGGCTCCGAAGGGTCTTCTGGGTCTTGTTCTTGGACTAGAGGATACTGAAGATACATCCTCTCTTTTCATTTTAGGGAATCCTGTTGATCCCGATTGTGCTGAGACGTTTGTTATCTTACCACTTCGAAGACCCTCCTCGACGGTCTCGCCAATTTTAACCAAATCGGCAAACTTAGCCTTGACTACCGATATCATCTTGTCATAGAATTTAGATTTTTGGGAGCACATAAACAAAGTTTTAGTCTCTTCCTCGGTCACAGGAGATCGAACCCTTGCCGCTTCTTTCCTCCAGCGATACGCATAATCGCGAAAGTGCTCATTTGAATTTTTCTTGATAAGATCCAGGGAGTACTGGTCTAGCATGACCTAGACATTATAGGCAAATCATCTAGAAAAATCCCTGGCTAGATCACTCCGTCGAGACCACTTCTTCAATTCTTGAGTGGTAAACCACTCCAAGGCTTCTCCGCTTAGACTTCGGCTAAACAACCTCATCAATAATGCTTTATTGTTCCTTGCGCCTACCATTTGGTCATAATAACTTCTTAGATGAGCATATGTGTTTACGATACCATTGAAGGTCTCAAATTTAGGGATTTTAAATCCTTCTGGCAAATCCAACTCTGGATGAATGCAAAGGTCATCATAATTGTATCCTTTCTCATCAGACGAACCTCAGAATTCCCTGATTCTAGCGATTTCCTCTTTCATCAGGGCCAGGTTACAATCACGCCTCTTTTACACTGCCCTCAACTCCTTCACCTTCTCCTTATAATGATCAAGCTCGTGATTCTCTGGAAGGGCAGTACAAGGTTCTACCATAGCATGGAAGGTAGGAGGTGGTATATTCTGGATGGGTGGAGGCTGAACATATGGAATGGTATTTGGGTATGTGAGAGTATAGTTTTGTTGGTTGGTGACATTGGGGTGGTTATTCTGGGAATTATAGGTATTTGGTGGCATGTTCTGGTATTTTGGAGGGAGGTTTTGTGGAAGGTAGGCACTCGGGTTGTTTCTCTAGTTAGTGTGCTGGACAGGAGGAGTATGGATTTGGTACGAGGATCCGATATAGGGAGAGTTATTGGTGAGAGGTTCGTTGGGAGGTCTAGGTGCGGAGGTAGGAGGGATATCCCTTGGATGGTTTTCGGTTAACGGGGAATTGAGCGGGGGGATTTGGAGAGGGGTTTGGGAGTTACCAGAGTTGGGGTGTAAGCGGAAATGGCCAAGCTTGCCATATCCTTGACTTTTTGCACCTCTTCTTGCATATTCTTTAGCTTCCTTGCCAGTTCGGCAATCATTTCACTCTTTTCAGTGATAACATTGTCTCTCACGGCCAAAGCGTTCTCTTCTTCACTATCAGTCATTTTGCCTTTAGAAAAGTGAGGGTTAGAGGGGGAATCTATATGTGCCTTTGAGAGGGTGAAACAGGGATGTTCAGCCAGTTTTGTCAACACAGATCAATTTCTATTACTTGATAAAGTAAAAACAACTCAAAAGGCAAATATGTTAGATTTCATTAGAAACAAATAATACAAGATATCTGACTGGAAATAGACTTATATATATTGCTCTAAACACATAGAAGTTTCTTTTATCAAAGAGAATTGATCCACGAGTAATTTTGACTCAATGGGTTTAACAGACAGAACTTTGTCTATTGATTTTGGGTGCGTAAATTTTATCAGCAAGGTTGACTCTTTCGATCTTCGTCTTCCAATATCTCTGCTTGTTGATCCTTTTGAACTCTTTCGGCATCCTTGTCAAAGTGGGGAAATGAAAATTTTTAAAGATAGGGGTCGGGCCTTGAACGGTTGCCTATGTATCTCACGAAGAAAAATTCAGGCCCTACGTAGTTCGAATGGGTAAAAGGGACATACTTTCATTTCATTTATTCCACTATCTTTTGATTATAAAGGAAAGTGTAAAAACGACAAAAGAAAATAACTACACTAACTTTGCTACTTTTAAAGCTTCTTTGGATAGTGGTGGACCTCGATCTTCTTGCTATTCGATCTTAAAGGATGGCCTGGCGCGAACTGGAGGTTGATCTTCCCAATCCGAATCAAATGCTCTAGGTCAAAGGGGAAGGCACGACACTTCTCGATGTCGTGACCTTTCATTCCATCATGGTAAAGACAGATGTCATCATTCTTTTTCCACTTGGCGGACCCTCTTCTCTCCTTCCGCTCTGCAGGATAGAGGATCTTAGCTTGAACTAGCTTGAAGAAGATATCTTCGTAACTATCCTTGAAGGTAGTGAAGTCTAAGCGATGGATAAGGACATCCTCAGTGATGGGCATTCCGAGTTTGACTCGGTCACATGCCAGCATGGTATGGGACCCAAACAAATGAGCAATTTGTCCACTATTGATCATTTTGTGGACCTTAGTTCTCAAAACCCCACATTCTTCAGTGGTGTGCCTCTTCTAGAAAGATGGTAGGAACATTCCTTGTGTTCGTCTTTTGGATTGCACTGGGGTCCCTGGGTTTCATCCGGGTGCAAAGTGCTCATGGCTTGCAAGAACTGGTAAATGGTTGAGACTTCCATAACCTTAGGATCCCTTAGAAAGTTCCTGTTGTGAGCTTTTAAGACAATCTGCCATCACCCTGCCTGAACCTAGATGGCCAGAAGACCGCATCCTTAGTCTCAGACCAACTCTTCATTTCTTCTATGAGTTCTTCCAAAGTAGTAGGGAATTCCACTGGTTTGAGAGCCTCCTTTCTAGGCTTGTCAAGCACTTTCTCTTTCCCTTTCTCCAGTTTGTCGATCATTTCTGTGGTAGCCTCGAACTCCAGAACCAGTTGTTTGATCTCTCGGACAAAGTCTCTTTTCTGGACTGCCTTGGGCTTTCCCAGCATTTGATCTAGCACAACAATTCTGGCTTTAGCCCTAGCAGTCTGCTCTTCAACTTCCCTTGTGTCAGCTAAAGTTGCCTCAGTTAGTCGGTCAATCTCCGAGCTCTTCCTCTGAACTTCTTCGATTTCTTTCGCTATCCTGACTTATGCCAACATCTTGGCGACTTTAGCCATTTGCTCCTCTGTGATGGCTATTTCTTCGTCCAGTTTCACAGACTTGGCAGATGCAACTTCGGTGAGTCTTTTCACTCTTTTGGTCTATTTCTACACCTCGGCAATTTTTCGGTTGATTTCTTCCAATCTCTTGAGTCTGGTTACCTCAACGTCCATAGCTGGTCAACTTTATGTTGGACAGCAAAGAAGTTTTTAGGCATAGTTGAGTGAGGTTTAGACTTTCTGGAGAAACTGAGGGACTCAAGGAGTAATTTGGTCGGACTTTGTGCTTGCGAGTTTATTTTCTGCCTGAGGTGTTCTAAAAGTTAAATATAAGAGTAGATCAATTGATCCTTGACTTAGGCAACACACGTAGTACATAAAACAATTATAATCACACAAGAGTATAACATATTATATAGAGATATCGCACGTCCTAACTTTGGGTGACCCTTTTGTGCCAAGGGTAGGCCTAGCAAATTTGAAGGATGCATGTACGTTATGTCATTTTATTTGCTCTCTCTTAATCCCATTCAAATCAAATTCATTTCATGATATTTCAAAAGGATACGAAATAGGGAAATATTCTATCTATCCCTACACTATTTTTGCTATTGAGTCAAGAAGATCTCGCACTGTCTTCTAATTTTCAATCAAACAAGAAAAGGAAAAATCTTCACATTTCTTCAAACCCATCTCATAGCATTCATCTACTGGATCCATTGTTTGTAGCTCTAATTTGATGAGTCCTTCTTCCAACTTGTAGCCTTATTTCCTAACTCCATCCCGTATTTCTTCCACATTTTTGCCAACTCCATGGTTTCTCTTTGTTGTTTGCAATGCTCCCTTAATAATATCATCGGCTCAGGACCAAACCACCATATCTTCAGTGTGCGGATAATCTCTCTCAAATAGGGTATTATCATATCTGCGAAAAGGAAAATAATTTAGTACTACCCCACCCCTAAGAGAAAATAATGTGCATAACTTATATGTACATCCTTCACATTAAACACATAATCGGATGATCATCTTTTTTGGCCGTGAGCCAATTTAGATGCAAGGTGGTCTTCTAATGGACTTAACACGCCTTAAGCATTAAGACTCCTAGGCTTATAATGATTCATGTACCTAAAAAGGTGTTGGCTTAGCTCTATCCTATGTTGACTAAGAGTTAGGTAAACACGGACTTGAGATTTTCCTATATGAGAAGGCACGTGGTTACACGGTAGTAAAACTATCCGCTCACCCCATGCATATACCGACTCTCTAAATATAAGGTGTTGAAAGAATTTCGGAGAAGTGAAAGGACATAACTCGCGTGTACATTGTGTGTGAAAGTGTCAAATTTCAAGAAGTGGAGGAAATATGAACGGAATGACAATTTTTAAAGCAATAGCAAATAATTTAAAATTAACACAAATACAACAAGTAAGGATTAGCCACAAAAATTAAATAAATCCTTTTGGTTAGAACCTAGATGAATCCCCAACAGAGTCGTCATTCTGTTACGACGTATTTTAAACTTAATCTAAACGTCATAACATGGCAATATTTGTTTGAAAAATAAATAAAGAAAGAGTCGCCATTCTGTTATGACATATTTTGAACTTATTCAAAAGGTAATAACTTGGCAACATTTTTAAGAAAAATAGAAAGAAAGAGTCGCCAGTTAATTTTAGGAAATTAAGAAAACCATTTTAAAGGTAATTTAAAAACTTCATTTTATAACCAGAGTTCGGGGTAAGGGCTCAAGTGATTTTTTAAAGAAGGTATTAAGCACTGCAAAAAATTCGCAAATGCGATTACCGATGGATTTTAAATAATTGTGGCTAAACAGATTTAGTAAAATTTTGAAAACTTTTATAAATTTCTCAAAACTTTCAAGCTTTTTGAAAGAAGTTAATTTTTTTATACATGCTTAATAAAACCTAAAACAAATCACATGCATATTTAGGGATCAAAAATAAATAAATTGATTTTAACGTTAAAAGAAAGATAAATGAATAACTAGAGTGTTGTTCCTTTTACGTACTAAAAAAAATAAAATTATTTTTTAACTTAACTAACATTATTACTTTAAACAATTGAAATGATAAAACTTTTTCAAACTCCAATCTCGTGATTTAACATGGAAAATTTTTGGACGAAATAGTAAAGAAATCAAAATTAAATAAATAAACTCATTTGAGGATTCATCTAAGTTGTGTGATAAATTAATAAAATGTTAGTGATACAAAGGCATATAAAAATGTTAAAGATAAGAAAATAAATTTAAGCCTTTGGCCTGAAATCTAATATCTGTGATCTTTCCCACTTCCTTTTTCTGATCGTCTGACGAGAAGTGGGTCTTCACATTCATTATTTCTTTGAATAAGCTGACTCGATGATAATATTATGTTGGACTTCCGTAGCCCAACGGGATAATGAAGATATAACAGAACGAGTCCAAACAGACTCATTTGGAAGGCATTTCATGCGAGAAAAAAGAAGAAAACAATTAGTAACGACATTACTGATAATTAATATTATTTTAACTGTAACTAAAGGATTAAAACACTTCATTTCATGATTAGCAAAAGGAAACTACACATTTACTTAAGATGATACAATAAGATAAGACTTGAAATTTTAAACATTTCTCTTTTAGAAAGCAAGGAGTTGTTGCTTTTATTTTTTATCCAATTATAACTCAAAACATGAGGCAATTGTCCTACATACTTGAAAGCAAATAATTCGAGGAAAAGAAAAGAGTAGGCATATAAGTTTTAATCAAGCATTAACTGTACTGAAGCTCACAGTTCAAACAAAATAATGTAAACCTTAAAAACGTTGGTTACGAGTTAAACCCAAACGCTAATTCCTAACACAAACTAAACTTGACCAAACTTGATCCCATGCGAACAAACCAACAACAATAAAGAAAAGATGACAGTAAAGAATTTTCATTGCAAGAAATGTTTGGGTGGGGGGGGGGGTGAACTTATGCTCAAACTTGCCAGTCAAAATTAAATCGGACTCAGTTTGTAATTAAATTTTAAAATGAAATCCACTTCCATATTCAGTACACCAACAAATGTAAAGAAAAATAATAATAAAATAAATAAAATTAAAATAACTATAAACAAGATCTAAAGCAGCTATCCCATTTTATTTAGAAATCATTGCGTGGTAATTTAGTTTTAGATGAAACTTTATCAAATCCAAATTCAAACATGAAGGAAATATCCTATATTTAGCACATGAAGGGACAAAGGACATATTGTAGAAAAGAAAAAAAAAAGAATCAAAAATAGGCAAATTGGGATAAATGCCAAGAACATTCTCACATGGGAGTGTATTTGAATATGGAATCAAATGAGACTGATCCCACTCGAACTCAAACCAAGATGTGATCTTATAGGCTACTGCAACGGTGTTCAACTCACCACATAAGAAAACAAAGAAGGAATTTGTCTAAATATTTTGGAAAAGAAAGGGCATAGAGTAATGGATACAATATGGTATCCTTCTTCTAGCCTACAATATCTATGAAGACATCCTCTTCACCTTATACATATTCCGAGTAAAGTAACTAGACAAAACGGTAAAAAAAAGAAACGGAGATGAAAGGGAAAGATATGTGCAAGTACTTAGAGATAAGAAGAAGGTAGATGATGCTGACACCATGGTGTATTCACATTTCATCCCGTAAATCCTCACATGAGCACTTTCCTTATCATGTACTTTATCAAATCGAATCGAAAAAACAAAGAAGTACTTTAATGGACTAAACTCAAATAAACACAAGCATGAGAACAAAAAAATTAAAACATTAAAAGGAAAACGGGGAAGGAAAAATATAAAGTGTTGAGGGTAAAGGAAAGAGGTGTGAACGACGAACACAACAAAATGTTTTTTTTTCTTGATGCCCATATGGGCACCCCTCTGCCTTTTACTTCTCAAATGACCAAGAAGTCATTTAACCACAACAATAAACTCAATAATAGTCCTAACCAAATGATTAGTAAATTGACATTAAAGTAAACAGAAACCTAAATTAGTGCACACAAACACACTGCCAAACAACTAAATCACGGAGTCATTTAACGAGCTATAAAGATTGAAGAAAGAAATACATGAGTGAAAGAGTATTACCTTCCGACGAGCAGTGAACTGAAGCTTTTAGAGTTGTGGATCATTTTGTTTTTCCTATTTTACCACAACACGCTCAAATGGAAAACAAAAATACTATTAGTATGTTTTAGTGAGAAATTTTTATACCCAAAACTAAAGACTTAGAAAAAAAATTTAAAACATAAAAAAGCTCCGAATTTATCTTCCTGAATATTGAATGTAATAGGAAGAGAAGGGTTCTATTTATAGAGTCCCTAAAGAATTGGATTTGCAATTTTGAACTAGTGAGGGACTTGATATTTTCGGATTTGAAATCGATTTTCAAAATGAAATTTGATTTCAAAATGGGATTCAAATCTCAGAAAAAACAAAGGATGTCAATGGTCTTGGTTCTTGCGATCTGAATCAAAAATAAGTAAAAGAAAGATTCAAAGAGGATACATCACCGTTCATACGAGCTTGGACAGAAACAATTACTCCTTTACCCGAAATAGATGAGTTAGCTCTGAACGAGACTGAAAGTGAGCTGCAAATTTCTTTGTTCCGCGGATGAAGACCTTTGGGCGAACTCTTTTGCCAAAGAAAGACAAACCCTCATCAATATATTACTCCCAAAAGGGCCAGCAAGGCATGAAGACGAAGAAAGACGCTTGATTTTTAACCCAAATATGATTAAAGGTTGAGATATGGAGGGGCGGCTATGGAGGGAAGAGAGATTAGGGTTACTAGTTGTTTGTTGTGAGGAAGAAGAGAAGAGGTAGGTGAAAGTGTGGTAGGTGAATTTAAGAGAAAAATGGGCTGGGTCTTGTTATTATGGTGTCGGGCTGCGATTTTTAGAGGATTGGGCCAAGGATTTGGGTCCAAAATTAGCTAACAATGGTTGATTTAAGAGATGAAATATGTTAAACATATAGCCAATTTGGATTAAAAATATGACAAAAATATCTCAGTTGTAGATAAATTATGTCACGTAGGGTAACTAATTTGAGATTAGATTAAGACAAATTAATTATCAATTAATCAACTAAGCTTCCTGACCTTGACAGAGCTGACTATTCATATGTAAAATATATTTTGTAAAATTAATAATAATTAAGACATAAACGACTTCAAATTAACCAAAATAAAATACTTACTTAAGTAAAACTTGTTTTCGCTATGATTCTAATTGTAGACTAATTAAATATTCTAAAAAATAATAAATAATTCAGTTTTACATAAATATAATTAGTATTAAAATATTATATGTAATATATACATAATATATATTAAGGTGTTTTTGCCAAATGAAAGGGCAAAATAACCTTCAAAATAATTTGAAAAATATTTTAACTCTTGCGAACAAATATTTCGCTCTGTTTGAAGTTCTGGAAGCTTGACTAATTAATCGACAATTGGGATGCCAAAATTGGGTGTCAATACTAAATACTTGAAAGGTAGATCACCCTCTAAATACCCCAAAGTAGTCAAGATATCCTGTTTCAAGGCTGGTTTGACACCTGCTAAGTAGACCTGACTCTTATCAGTATTGGCTTGAAGACCTGAAGCTGCAGAAAACCTCTGAAATGCCTCTTGTAGTAGTTGAATAGACTTGAGCTCAGCTTTGCAAAATAACAACAGATCATCTTCAAAACATATGTGCATAACTCTTAACTTCTGATATCTAGAATGGAACTTAAACCCTTTATGTTGTCTCACCTGAGTAAGTTCCCTCTGGAGGTATTCCATTGCAATCACAAAGAGATTAGGATACAGAGGGTCTCCTTGTCTTATCCCCCTCTTCCCATCAAAAGGTTTAGTCACACCCTCATACATGACTAGTGAATATGAAACACTTGAAATACATTCCATGACCCAACCTATGAACTTGCAAGGGAAGCCCAACTTAGCTAGCATACTCTTTAAAAATCTCCATTCTATTGAGTCATATGCTTTTCTTAAGTCCACCTTCATCACACACCTAGGATAAAGTCCCTTCCTATTGTACCATTTCAAGAGTTCATGACTACACATAATATTGTCCACAATACTCCTCCCCCCATGAAGGCAATTTGAGCAGGGCTTACTAAGTAACCAATCACCTTTTTGATCCTGTTAGTCAGCACCTTAGTGATAATTTTATAGGTTGTGGTACAACATGCAATTGGTCTGTAATCCTTTACCTGGGAAGGGTTTGGAATTTTGGGTATCAGGGAGATGGCAGTACAACTCACAACTTTCATCATCTTTCCAGACTGGAAGAATTCCAGAATAGCCTCCACAACTTCAGCCTTAACAATAGTCCAATGTTGGGTAGAAAACTCAACTGGAAAACCATCTACACCAGGAGTTTTGTCTAGGGGCATACCCTTTATAGCTTTAACAATTTCCTGTTCAGTCACTTCCTCTATAAGACCATACTTTTGTTGCTAAGTCAAATAAGGGCCTTGCCTGATGAACTCTATGTTTGGACTTGGGATACAGTCTGCAGTTGAACCCATCAGATTTGTGAAAAAACTGATGAATTCATGTTCCACCTGTACAGGGTCTTGAAGTTTGTTACCTGCTGAATCATAAATGGAAATAATAAATTTTCTGTTAGCTCTGATTTTGACTTGAGCATGAAAGTAACCAGTATTAGCATCACCACTATCAATCCAATTGACTCTAGATTTCTGTCTTAAGACCTGCTCCTCAATATCACCCCATTTCCTAATGTATTCCTGAAACTGTTTCTCCTGTGTTATCAAAGTAGGGCACAATGGGGTTGTAATTAACAAAACCTGAGTATCTTCCAGTCCCTGCCTTGCCTGAAACAAGTGCTTCTCATATGATTCCATAGAATTATTCAAGGTCCTGATTCCCTTCTTTACTATTTTCAATTTGCTCCACAACTTCTCCATTCATATACCATAGGTTGGCTCCCTCCAAACAGTTTTTACTATATCACCAAAGTCAGAATGATTTAATACTGTTTTGAATAACTTGAAAGGTCTAGGTTTCATGTAAGGCTGAGGGCAAACCTGTATCTCTATGGGAGAGTGATTAGAGACCCTAGGGAGCATGAAGTCTACCTCCACATGAAAATAACTACTCATCCACTTTAGATTACCAAATGCCCAGCCTATCTTGGAATACACCCTACTAGAAGCTTGTTTCCTATTGCAGAAGGTATAATAACTCCCTTTAGCTCAGAGAGGGAACAATTGAAGGTGATCAAGACAAAGTTGGAAAGGTTGGGTTTTAGTGGGCAGTACTGGAGATCCCAACCTGTCATTAGCAATAAGTATATTGTTAAAATCACCTCCCATCAACCAACATCCTTGCACAGTATTTCCTAATCTCCTGAGGTCTTGCCAGAGAGCCTCTCTTTGAGCACTTTCATTCTTGCCATATACAATAGTAAGAGTTGTTTAAAAATTACACAATGAATTAGCTAACATGCAGTGTATGAACTGCTCATGTACCTCTATTATTTGCATATTATCTGTATTCTTCCATAATAAACAAATGCGACCATTGGGACCTAAAGGATAATTTCACCTGGATGACCATTCCAAGCCTTTCTTCCTCAACACATTTTGAGCCTTATTCTCCTTTAACCTTGTTTCAAGAATACCCATTACATCCACCTTCTGTTTATTCATAAAAAGCTTCAACTCCCTCTTTTTTGAGGGCTGATTGAGCCCTCTAATATTCCATATAGCAATTATCATGTAGGGTGAAGACCCATAGGGTCGCCTGTTTGAGAGCTTTGCCCTATAGTGAAGCTTGCAAAACTGTTATGTAATGGCACACTAGCAACAATATTTGGACTGTGTGGGTTCTCAGCCCCCCCATATGAATGTAACTTATCATTTCCCTGCTCACTGGAAACTACCTTGTCCTCACCAAGTGTTTCCTTGTCTCGAGCTCTCCAGTTTTATAGGGGTGGAGAAGGTTTCCTTCTGTTCTTCCTCCTCTTCTTATTTCTGTCTTCCTGAAAAACCTCCCCCCTGTGTTGATTCTATCTTATTCTAGCAGTTATCAACAGTGTGCCCAAATTTCATGCACTCAGTATAGAACTTTGACCTCCGTTCATACTCAACGAGCTGCTGAAACTCACCATGGGGCATTGAGATATCAACAGAATCTAGGAGGGGCTGAGAGACATCTGTATCCAGTAATACATGAGCATATGAAATTCTGGCCGTAGATGCTATACAGGAATCAGTATAGAGAGGTTTCCCAATGGAACTTGCAAGCTTGCTTAATGCCTTACTTGACCAGTATCCAACAGGTAGCCCTGGAAAGATAACCCACGATGGGATCGTAGTAATACAATTAGGATCGAATTCAAAATTTAGCTCCCATCATTGAATTATGAAGGGCTTATTGTGAAAAGAGTAAGGACCATCATGAAGCACTTTTTCACACTCTGGTATGGAGTCAAAATGAAAGACGAAGTAACCTTTATCGTGCAGCATAATCAGGGGAAGGGCATCAATCTTCCACTTGTAACGTGTGTAACTCTCCATAGATTTCAAATAGGGAGTATCTCCCACTACAAAACCTATTAGGGCTGTTTCCAGTATTCTGCCTGCTCTCTCAAGTCGTCTTCTATGATTGTCACACATTTCTGACTGTCCTTGATACAAGGGGGAACATAATAAAGAGACTTACCCTTTTGACCCATGCGATTTCCGTGATTTGGCTTGATCTCCACTGGCGTAGCTTGAGAAGAACCCCCAACCTCAGAAAACTGGAGTTTGCACACAGCTAGTTGTGATTCTGATGTTCCTCTACCATAAGATTGAAGCTGAATTGAGGATTGAGAGTCTGAATCCGAGGAATACTCCTTAGCCTCCTCCACAATAGACTGGAAATGAGCAGCTAGAAAGCTCTCAAAAGTGATAGTTGAAGACCGAGGTTCCTGTTCCAAGTGAGGAGTTGTTAAATTCGCCACTGATTTTACAGATTTTATGGGGTTTTGCCGCCGTCCCATGGTTAGGACACCAGTCAGTGCACGTTAACAGTCTTGCTAACTTACACCGAGAGGTACCCAATCCCCATAACCCCGATTTGGGTTTTTCTCTACCCTAGTTGTCTAGAGTGGTTTTCTTAGAAATTGACCGGGTTCCAAGCGGACAACTTGGGTTGAAATATGATAGCCATTGGACGCATGACGTACCCGTAAACTATCATATTTTTGAGAAAATGTTATTTATGGAAAGAGACCACAGGATCCTGAAACTCTCTTAAACATAAATAATATCACATGACATGTGACGGAAGATGCTATGAAATGCAATGATAATTTATTTTATGAAAATAAACACATAAGCAAATCATCAAAAATTACTAACCATTACAACATTTCGAATAGTTAGCCGTACAAATTTAGTCAAAATTTAATTTTTTGTTATAACCTAAATAGATCCCCAACGGAGTCGTCATTTCTGTTTTATCCCTTTTTGAAAAGAATTTTTAATTTAAAAGGAAAAACAGTTTTCAACACTTTACAATCATTTCAAATCACAAAGAAAATTCTAAAATAATTTCAAAAACAAAAAGAGTCGTCACTTAATTTTTATAAAGAAATTAGAAAATTGAAAGAATTTCAATGACTTAAAAACAGAAATAGATCTTTAAAATTAGAGAAAATGGGTAAGGGTTCAAGTAACATTTTAAGAAAGTTTTTAAGGCACTTAAGAACGTCCGTTAAAAATAATTGACCAAAAATAATTTTGACTAACCTAATAAAAGTTACTAACTTTTGCAAGGAGTTAATTAGATGGAAAGAATAAGGATATTTGAGTATTTTGAAAATGACATAGTTTCAATAAAGACATAAAAGGAGATAGAAAAATTACTCAAGGAGGAAATCATTCAGAAAATTATAATAATTTATATCTTTTTCAAATTGACAGTGTGAGAAGAATGAAATTGCATGTTTGTTTGAAATAAAAGTTATTTAAGGAAAAAAAGATTATTTAAAAAATACAACTTTGACGAAAAACGTATTTTTTTAGTCAAAAAGATTTTCAAAGAACTTATTATTAACTCATGCAATTTGAAGGAAAAAGATTCTTAGAAGACTTATTTCATGCAATTATTGAAGGAAAATATTGTTCATTATGAAATAAACAAAACTAAAATCATTTCAAATAAAAGCTCACTTAGTATTAATATGGCAAACAAAAAAGTTTTCATTTTTAGCTTTATTTCAAAGAAGTAGTAATTGAAGAAAAACTTTTAAGAAAAATATTTGAAGATTAATTAAAGAATGTAAAGCCTTTTGCGACATTAAACAACTATTTATGCTAAATAGTTAACACGGAGGTGGCAAGAGAAAGCATTCCTTATTTTAGAAATTCGTGTTAAGGAAATTAATATAAAGTCCTATTTTCCTTCATTTTTAGACAAGATGCATTGAATTATGAAATTTGGATAGACAAATTAAAAAAATCAATACATAGATAAAATTAAAAAAAATAACACTTAAGGGATCTATTTAGATTAATTAAATTAAAATTAGGCCGCCATGAAAGGTCCTTCATTCTCGAACTTCTTAGACTTCTTGAAATTTCTGAACGCCTTTCGGATGAAATTCTTTTGCTTGCAATGAGTGAAACCACCTAAATAATGTTCAATCCCGAGGGACATTGGCTTGCACAACTCGGCACCATATCCTTCAACTAAACACATAAGGGATGATCGTCTTTTAGTAACTTGTGACCAATAAACACAAGGTGGTCTTTTCTAATGGGCCCAATACCTAAGGCTGTCCTAGGCCAATGGCTATAAATGAGTTTAGATTTTACTCTATCCTAGGTGTCTAGAGTGGGCTTTTTTTGAAATAGACTAGTGTGAAGCGGACACCTTGAGTAGGAAATACGATAGTTATTGGACACATGACGTACCCGTAAACTATCATATTTCAGAGAAAGTATTTTTTATGAAAAGCAGCCACATGATTGTGAACCTCTCTTGAACATAAATAAAATCGCATGCCATGTGGCGGAATATATTATGAAATAGAATGACAATATATTTTGCGAAAATAAACACATAAGCAAATAATCAAAAATTACTAGCTATTATAATATTTTGAATAGTTAGCCATACAAAGTTAGTCAAAAAATTAATTTTTGGTTAGAATCTAAATAGATCCCCAGCAGAGTCATCATTTCTATTTTATCCCTTTTCGGACGAAACTTTTAAGTTAAAAGAAAAAAATAGATTTCAACACTTTAAATTTATTTCAAAACTCAAAGAAAGTTCTAAAATAGTTTCGAAAACAAACAAAGTCGCCACTTAATTTTTATAGAGAAATTAAGAAAACTTAAAGAATTTGAAAGGCTTAAAAATAGAAATAAATATTTAAAATTAGAAAATGGGTAAGGGTTCAAGTAACATTTTAAGAAGGTTTTTAAGGCATTTAAGAACGTCCGTTAAAAACGATTGGTCAAAAATAATTTTGACTAACTTAATAAAAGTGACTAGCTTTTGCAAAGAGCTAATTTTAGATGAAAGGAATAAGTATATTTGGATATTTTGAAAATGACATAGTTTCAATGAAGACATAATTCATCTTTATGTTAAAGGATATAGAAAAATTACTGAAGGAAGAAATCATTTGGAAAAATAGAATAATTTTTATCTTTTTCAAATTGACAGTTTGAGAAGAATGGAATTGCATATTTTTTTGAAATGAAGGTTATTTAAGGAAAAAAAGATTATTTAAAAAATACAATTTTAATGAAAAATGTATTTTTTTAGTCGAAAAGATTTTCAAAGAACTTATTATTAACTCATGCAATTTGAAGGAAAAACATTCTTAGAAGACTTATTTCATGCAGTTATTGAAGGAAAATAAGGGTCATTATGAAATAAACCAAATTAAAATCATTTCGAAAAGAAGCTCACTTAGAATTAATATGGCAAACATATAAGTTTTTATTTTTAGCTTATTTCAAAGACTAGTAATTGAAGAAAAACTTTTTTTAAAAGAATATTTGAAGATTTAATTAAAACGTGAAAAAACATTTTGCGACATTAAAGAACTATTTAAGCTAAATAAAATTACTTAACACACAGATGGCAAGAGAAAGCATTCCTTATTTTGAAAATCCGTGTTAGAAAATTAACATAAAGTCCTATTTTCCTTAATTTTTTAGACAAGATGCATTAAATTATGAAATTAGGATAGACAATTTAAAGAAGCAAAACGTAGATAAAATTAAAATAACAACACTTAGGAGATCTATTTAGATTATTTAAATAAAAGTTAGTAATACAAATAATTCAAATGAGTTGAATACAAATGAAAGTAAGAGAAGCGTTGAGGTTTGGGTCCCTTTTGACCCACTTGGAAGCTGTCCAGATTTTGGATTTTGAAGTTATGGACTTTGGTCCATTTTTTCCATGAATATTGTATATCAACAACATTCTTCTTCATGTTTTCATGTATATCTTTTGTATAAAATCCCTGTATTTCCTCTGTATATCAGTCACAAGTGCGACTTGTCTTGAAGCTTCACCTGAAAAAGGATGTTGGGTTTAACCCAACGAGATGCAAAGGGAGATGAGGCCAAATGGACTCAGATTGGGTTTCACATGGACAACAATAAGGGAACAATATTAGAAGAAGTCCATATGGGTGAATTAGAATAAGAGAAAGCACTGAGTTATATTTAGGGCAACTTTCAGAAATAGCCTAACTATAGGCGAAAATTGGCTAACATAGCAATACTTTCAATAATTACAATCTGTAGCCGCTGTATTCAGTTTTGCTGGCTACCCGCTGTATCAACTGTATGCAATTTACTGTATTTGATATAAAATACAAATAAAGTAGCTAATTATTGATTGTATTCCTCTTGCATTTTGTATTTTCACATCTCTGTCTCTCCTTCAAATATATCAAACTTATCATTTGTATTTGTATACAGATGATATATAAATACAAATATATTGTTTGATACAAATATATTATTTGCATTTGGATTGTTCAAGTTGTATCACCGAATATAATTTATATCATAAAATACAAGTGTATCAACGAATATAATTATATACAGATGTATCCTTTGTATTTTGATGATTCAAGTTATATCAACAAATACAATTTGTATTAATGGATACAATTAAATCAATGTGTATCAACAACTACAAAATACAATTCATATCAACAAATACAAAAGTATAAAAAATACATAAAGCAACAAATGTATCCACGAACACAAGAACACAGTCCCTTCACTTCTTCCTCCTTCAATAAACCCCTGAATTTGACTAAGTTTCATCCCTTTCTCTTCAGTAGTTGCAGAAAAGAATGTAGCTTTACCGTCAGATAAGGTAGATAAGGTGATTGAAGTCCTAACAAGGTCGTTCCTTTCCACCAAGATTTTCTTTTTAGGGGAGTGAGCAATCTTGGAAAAAGCTGAAATACTCGGAGACATGAAATTCTTGGAACCTTTTGTCGGTGATTTCAGTTTCGCTACTTTGAAGGAATCATGCTCCTTCTCTTCAGAACCCCATGATAAAGAAGGAGTGAATTGGAGTGAATTAAGGGGGAAATCACCAGCAGGGATATTGGCAGGAGTAACGAGAGAGAGTGAGAGGGGGAGAGAGGCGAGCAAAATAGGAGAGAGGGAGGAGAGGGTTTTTCAAAGTATTGCTATTTGGATACAATTTGTAATTAATACAAACTTAGGCTATGTTGGTTAATTAAGGCCTTAAGTATGCCTATATGTGTAGTTTTCCCTTATATTTAAACATATACCAAATTTCATCATTTTGAGTTCTTTATTTTCTTATGACAGTGAACTTGCAGGAGAGTCACTAATTAGTTACCAACTATCAATTTCCAAAATTCAACTTAAACAAATTCTTAAAGCAAACATTACTATTACTATTGAAAATAAGAAACACCAAGACAATTTATGCTTATCCTAAAGAGACTCTAAATTAAAGCTAACACATAGGATTATCTAAGGCTGCTTTAGCAAAGGATAGAGGAAATGGTAACAGGCTGATCACGTTTTAGAAGATAGTGAGAACCAAGAGTTCATTATCTCATAAAAAATATTGCACCTGAGTCACATAATCAAGTTACATGAAGGTATATTACAAGACACACAGTGGTCTGGATGGAAAAGGCATTGGTCACAATATTCAATGGCAGAAAATCAATTTAAAACCTATGAGAGGGTATCATGCTCATTCCTAATCAAGCAAAAGGGTCGTGACCTGGGCAAAACAGATCATAGGCACATATTTACTTGTGTTCCTAAACATATTTTTATCTTGTCAAAAGTAAAGGTATAAAACAATGATGTATTTAAACTAGGGTAAGGACAAGATAAGAGGAAACACGCATAAACAGGAACAAAAAAATCTATGCTTAACACTTTGGTTACTGAATATTACTGGAGGAATCATTACACTTTCCATGAACATGACCCTCAAAGTTGACATATGATACGCCCAAATTACACCTCTTCTTAGAAGCGTAAGCGGTTGTTGTTCAAATGTAGAATCCAACGAAGGTTGGGGTAGATCCCACAGAGAAAATGGTAGGACTAGGATTGACTAGTGTTTACTCGCCCTGTTAGCCATTTATTTCCCTAGAAAGAGGGATTTTAAGTAACAAATATTTATCGTAACTTAGATTTGTAACAAGTAACAAGTAATAGTTTCAGAAGTTGTTATCAATAAGGGAAGTGACTAGGGTAGTGTTCCCCATGAGATCATAACTTAGTAAGCCATTGTACTTAGTAAACTAGCTTGGTGCTTAGCATGCAAAATTGGTAAGTTAAATTCACCTAAATAATTGGTCCCTCAGATAGATGAATTTCACCACACACCTTGGTCCGGCCGCGGGTGTATGCTTTACTAACCCTTACCCCGGATCCCAGATTAGCTATTCCCGGACAAGGTCAAGCTATTAGATAAGGGTTGGTAGCCTCAAATCTCCATTGTTGAACAACCCTTTTCCCATATGTTACCCCCTTGGTCCGTCAAGTAAGGATAAGGCGAGTTCTAACCTTGTGTACCATTAAAAAGCAATCAAAGCAAAGGGAAGAACAATACATGTATAAACACCGCCCTAGAATTACCAAGTAGTTTGCCTACTTCGTTAATCCTTTATGGTTCCAAATACCGTAGTTGTGGATTTAGCTACTCATGTTCATAAGTAAACAATCAAGATGTGTTGGAACAATCATGAGTAGATACTTACAAAAAGTAGTAAATAATCCAGAGTCTTGAATAAATCTCAAGAACACTTCAATAAATCAAGAACAAACTTTACTTCTCAAGAACTTGGGTTATGATGTCTCTAAAGCACTAACAAAATGTAATAATATAAAACAATGTCGCGAACCCCAAAATAAAACCTAAGAGGAAGTATTTATAGACAAAAAGGACCAAATTCTAACTATTCTAGGATTAACTGGATGCGGTGCTTCCGATGGGATGCCCCACAGGCCGTCGTGGATGTAACGGGCATCATGTGTGCTCGTCGATCTTCTTTATGTTTGAGCTCCAGGTCTCCTCCCTCGATTCCATGGGCTGATTTGATGGGACATCATGGATGCGATGCCCATCATGGCCATCTCGTCAGCTAGTAGGATCTATCCTCAATCTCCACTGGCTTGATTCAACGGGCTCTGTGATGTCCCGTCGTGTCTCTCACGGGTGTTGTGGCATCTCTTAAAGTCTTGCCTCTAAGCTTCAGTTCCACTGGTATAGTCCGATGGGCTCTGTGACATCCCGTAGCTAGACAGATGCCAATTGTGGTAGGTTGTGGAAGATGATTTTTGCCTTGGTTTCTCTGGTTCCTTTTGATGACCTCTCCCACGGGCCGTTATGGATCCCACACCCGTGAGGCATGACTTTTGCCCAGAAATTTAATCCAACAAAGAAGTCATGCCCCACATCGCAATCTACTCTAGTTCCCTCACAACAAAGAAGTCCTGATCACACTGAATATCAATTTAACACACAGGGACTGGGAACACGCTCACTCTCACAAAGAAGTTCATGCTGTACATGTACAATACCATAGGCTTGACCTTATTTTCTATGCTTTGGCTTTCAAACATTTCAGTTAGGATCATTGTAGGACTTTGTTAGGCTTGTAATGCAAGGTTAAGGATGGGAATAGTACATTTGGGTAAATAGTGACTATGCCCTTTTTGAGACTGCAATTACTTCTTTATTTTCTCCACTTTTCAGACCTTACAGTTTTCCTCTCTTATTCTCCTTTTACCAAACCTTTTTATTTTTTTCCAGCTTCGGGTGTGGCCTTTATTGCATTTTTGTACTTTTCTTTTTATTTACTTTTCTCTCTTCTTTTTTTTTTTCTTTTCTCTTTTGTAGCTCACAAACCACACCCGTTGTCTTCCTTTTTAAACTAACCCAATCTTTTCATACCCAACACTTTCTACTCACCCCTACAGTATCCAACCTCAACTTAGGCTTTTAGCCTGAGTTGAGATGCACAATGTCCAAGGAGGGACCAGGGACAAAATAATGGTTTATAGGAAACGGGGAAGGTGAGCAGGCTTGCAACAAAAATGGTTCAACTTTAGGCTCAAATTCAACGATCAAAGGGATTCAATTTGATTTGGTAGGTCATTTGGCTTAAGTGGACTAATTAAAAAATGGACTATGATCATATCCTAACCAAACCATTGTACAACCATATCAAGACTAACCAGGCAAGTTCTAGATTGATAGTACAACAAGAACAGATCCTAAGCAGCTTACTTCACACATGTAATATAGTTTAGACTACAGATTAGCTAACTACAAGTTCATGCTTTAGCTTAAGCTACTTATCTTACTTATAAATATGATGTCATTTAAAGATTCACCTAGGTAAGTTCTAAAACCTTATTGCACAAAGATTTGGAGTGGTCTCTATTTTTCGCAAAATTTTCTTTAAAAACCAAATCACGGCTATATTCAGTTCCTAATCTACTTCTTAAAACACACATTCTATACTAAACATACCGGTTCAATAGAAATTAAAAAGTACTTAGGGAAAGAACACATGCATGAAAACTCCAAGTACGCGGATACCTTATAGATACCCTCATGGGTTGCCTCCCATGCAACGCCTGATTTAACATCGTAGCATGACGCGAGTGGTTTGGCTACACAAACTTCACTAAAACACTCTACAAAAAATCAGATGACCACAGCTGCCCCCACCCCACCTAAAAAGCTGTGCATTGTCCCCAATACACTAAAAATGTAACAAAATGATAGATACAAGGCATACTTGTGGCGCCTAAGCACGGTTATTGGGTGTAGCAGTAGTCGAGCCTGCTAGATCAGTGCCCACAATCTTATCACTAACAGAGGCTGCCTCCATAGAGCTCTCAACAATATCAGTTGCTCGGGCAGCATCCTCAATACTAACTTGCAAAATGGGTCCTAAATACGATTCTTCAGTGGTACCTGCAACACCACTAGCTGAGCCACCAGTCCCAACGGCATCAACCTCAATTTTTTGCATATCATCAAATACTAAAAGGAATTTTGTCCTCACAAGTCAAGAAAAGGGAGTACTTGAAGGCTCAAACAACTGTGAATATTGAGACCCCATCTCTCTCTCTCTCAGTCTCTCAGGTAGCCTCCTCAATCAGATAGTGTCTCCACAGAACCTTAACCACAGGGATGTCTCTAGACCTCAATCTCCTAACATCTTTGGTTAGAATAGCTACCGTCTCCTCAACTAAAGCAAAACTCTTATCCAACTTCACTGAATCTCGCCGTAGCGCATGTAACTCATCCGACACATAATGCATCAACATAGGTACATGGAAGACTGGGTGCATAACTGAGAATATAGGAGGCAAGGCTAACAGATAACCAACATTACCAACTCTTTAAAGAATTTTAAATAGCCTGATATACCTGGGTCTAAGCCTGCCCCGCCCCCTAAATCTCATCACGCCCTTCATAGACGATATTAGAAGAAACACTAGATCACAAACACTGAACTCTAAGGCACGAAGTCAATGGTCTACGTAGCTCTTCTTCCTACTCTAAACTGCCCAAAGTCACTCCTGAATTACCCAGACTCGGTCTAGGGAATCACAAAGCAAGTTTGTACTCTGTGGCCTAGACTCCAAACCATTAAACCAACCTACTGGCGATCTACAACGCCTACCATACAATGCCTCAAAGTTTCCATGCCAATGCTCAAGTGATAACTATTATTATAAGTAAACTCGGCCTAAGGCACATACTGATCCCATGAACCCCCAAAGTCAAGAATATAGGCCCGTAACATTCCCTCCAAGACCTAGATACTCCTCTGGACTGGCCATCTGTCTGAGAGTGGAATGCAATGCTAAGATGAACCTCTGTACCCATATCTCACTAAATAGTACTCCAACACTAAGATGTAAAATGAGTACCACTGTCTGAAATGATAGAAGATGGAACCCCATGCAAATGAACCACCTCACGGAGATAAATCTAAGCCAACCTCTTTGCATTATAAGAAGAATGAACTGGCAAGAAGTGTGCAGACTTAGTCATCCTACCGACAATAACCTAACAAACTCTCGAGAAGTACGCGAAGATCATGCTATAAAGTCCATAGTGATCTCTTCCCATTTCAACTTAGGAATGGGAAGTTTCTGCATCAATCCACCAGGTCTAATGTGCTCAAACTTAACCTGCTGACAGTTCAAGCACTGAGATACAAACTCTGCTATGCACCTCTTCATACCACTCCACCAGTAAAGCTATCTTAAGTCTTTGTACATCTTAGCTGCGCCTGAATGGATGGAATATCTGGAATAATGAGCCTCATGGAGAAACAACTGAATCAAATCACCGACTCTCAAAACACAAAGGTGACTATCAAGCCTCACAACACCATTAAAATCTAAAGTAGCCCTACCAGCCTCACCCCATAGAACCTGATAATGAACATCACACAATTGTTAATCCACAAATTGATGCTGCCAAATCTGATCAACAAAAGTAGAATGGACCTCAACACTAGCAAGAACTCTGCTGGGATCTGACAAGTCAAGTATATCCAAATGGTTAGCCAAGGACTGGATGTCCAAGGCTAACAGTCACTCTAAAACTAAAAAAGAAGCCAAACTACCCATACTCACTTCCTTCCAAATCAAGGTATCTGCTACCACATTTGCCTTGCCCAGATGGTACATAATAGCGAAGTCGTAGTCCTTTAGTAACTCAATCCATCTTCACTGCCTAGAATTCAACTCTCGCTGACTCGTGATGTACTAGAAACTATGGTGGTGGTGTAAATCTCACAGTGAACTCCATATAGATAGTGCCTTCAGATCTTGAGTGTGAAGACTACAACTGCCAACTCCAAGTCATGAGTTGGGTAGTTGCACTCATGATCCTTTAGCTGCCTTGACACATATACTATTACACAATCTTGATGCATCAACACACAACCAAGACAAACTGACAAGGAATCAGAATATACTGAAAAGCCCTGACCCTCAACTAGCAATGTCAACACCTGAGCTGAAGTCAACAAAGCCTTAAGCCTTTGGAAACTATCCTCGCACTTATCAGACCTATTAAATGGGATATCCTTCCTAGTTAGCCTAGTCAAAGGTGCTACTATGGAAGAAAATCCCTTAATGAAACATCTAGTACCCTACCAATCTAATAAAGCTGCGAACCTCGGTAGGAGTAGTAGGTCTTGGTCAATCATGAACGACTGCAATCTTCCCTGAGTCCACTCTAATCCTATCATTAGACACCACATGTCCTAGGAATGCTACTGACTCAAGCCAAAACTCGCACTTTGAGAACTTGGCATAAAACTGATGATCTCTTAAAGTCTGGAGTATGATCCTCAAGTGATGCTTATGCTCCTCTCCACTTTGCGAGTATATCAATATTTAATTAATAAAGACTATCACAAACAAATCCAAGTACAACTTGAGCACCATGTGCCTCAAGTCTATGAAAGCTGCTGGGGCATTAGTCAACCCAAAAGACATCACCAGGAACTCATAATGGCTATAACACATCCTGAATGTTGTCTTAGGGATGTCCTATGCACTATTCCTTAACTGGTGGTAGCCTGGCCTCAAATCTATCTTAGAGAATACTATTGCACCCTGGAGCTGATCAAACAAGTCATCTATATGCAACATCCGATATGTGTTCTTTATAGTCACCTTATTCAGCTACCGATAATCAATAAACATCCGCATCAAACTATCTTTCTTCTTCACAAAC
This sequence comes from Jaltomata sinuosa, assembly GCA_003996215.1. Classification (NCBI taxonomy): domain Eukaryota; kingdom Viridiplantae; phylum Streptophyta; class Magnoliopsida; order Solanales; family Solanaceae; genus Jaltomata; species Jaltomata sinuosa. The sequence goes on from QJPP01004757.1 coordinate 51,555, forward strand.
AGAACTGAAGCACCCCAAGGAAACACACTCGGCCTAATGAAACCCTTAGCTAACAAGTCTTGAAGCTTAACCTTAAGCTCTCTCAATGCAGCTGGAACCATACGATATGGAGTAATAGAAATGGGTTGGTACCCGGCTCTAACTCAATAGAAAAGTCTATATCACACTCAAGTGGAAGGTCTGACAGGTCATTCAAAAATACATCTAAGAACTCCCTAACTACAGGGACCGACTAGAGAGAAGAACTATCAACACTAACATCCAGGAGATATGATAGGTTAGCCAAACACCCGTGTAAAATAAACTTCTTAGCTTGAAGACTAGAAATGATCCCAGACAGTGTGCGACTAACAGAACCCCACTACACAACTTGGGATACACCAGGCATGGCTATGGTAACGGTCTTGGCATAACAATCTAAAACCTCTGAGGGAATAACCAGTCCATGCCCAGAATCACATAAAAATCTAGCATGTCTAAAACCATCAAGTCAGCCCAAGTCTCAAGATCACCAACAACTACCAAGCAGGATCAAACAAACCGATCCACTACTAAAGAATTACCTACCGAGGTAGAAATAGATACAGGAACAAATAATATCTCACTAGCCAAACCCAAACTAGGAACAAAGTAGGCATATATATACAAACATGAAGAACCAGGATCAAAAAATGCTAAAGCTAACTGGCGGCAGATAAATATCGTATATATGATCACCGCATTTTAGACCTTTACCACCGGTCTACCAGGGACTACATAGAACTGATGCTAACCTCTACCTGAGTAACTGCCATCCTGATCACCTGTCCTGCCACGCTGGGCACCACCTCTACTAGGGAAACCACCTCCTTTGACTGGTGGCTGTACTGATCTCAAAGGCTGAGTCGGCTGAGCAACTGGCTGAACTATACCCCGCTAGGGTCACTCTCTACATAGTGACCAATGATACTATACTCGTAGTATGGCCTTGATGGCCAACCCTATCGAGATAAACTGGCTGAACCAGTATGGCCACCATAGCCTGATACCTCAAATGTAGTACCCCTTAATGGCTGACCACCATAACCATGTTGACCGCTATGACTCTGATCAAATTTATGCCTAACTAAAGTCTAATGTGATGCATGAACTGGCCAGCTAGACTGACCCTGATGCTGCTATGGATGATACCCTCCACCTCACTGACCTAAACCTCTACTGCTGAAGTGGGAACCACTATAACTACCTTAATGGCATGGCCTCTTCTTTTTAGCCCTTGGGTCCTGACGATGAAAATTCTCCATAGTGTATACATGGTCTGCTATAGCCTGAAATGGTCGCCCACTAGCAACTAGTATCTCTGTAGTCTGTCAAAGATCGGTCCTAAACCTCCAAACAAACTGACAAACCCTGTTTGGAGGAATGATCATAGATCAAATAGATCCAACTGGTAGAAATAGGTCTCATACTCAACCACTAACATAGATCACTGCATCAATTGGGTGAACTGCTCTTACGATGCGCATGATTACTCTGTGGAAAGAACTTGGCAATATAGGCCTTATATAACTCTCTCAAAGTCAACTAAGTAGACTGAGATGGTCTTCAAGCTACCTGGGCCCTCCAACTGATAGGAGGTATATCCTACTCCATGAGTATCCAATAAACACAGATTATGAAGCGTCTCCTCACAATTAGAAATAAAGTCATAAGCATTCTGTCTGAGAGCACTGGATTACCTTAGTGGGGATAACCTCAGAAATTGGCCCTAAGCCTTCTTCTCCGACTCTATCATAATTGGGTGAGGAGCAAAAGGCGGAGCAACTATAGGCACTGACAGGACCTATTCTTAGGGAGCCACAGTAGCAGGCTGCGCTCCTGAACTCTGAGCACCCAGGGCTGCCCCCTGAGCAGATGTCTGTGCTATATCTGAAGGCTGACCCCCAAGCATACTCAACAACTGCAGAAGCATGCTCGAAATATTTAGTGTAGGAGCTGAGGCAGGTGCTGATACTAATGCTGCTACTGGCCCTAGTGGAACCTGGGCTTCCCCCTGGTCCATGAGCTGCTGGTCCAGAATTGGATCAGGCTCATACTCGGCCTTAGGAGCTCTAACTGGCACCACTACTCAGGCACGTCCTCGACCCCTACTTCTATGACCACCCCATCCCTTAGGGAGAGTCAGGTGTGCTGGTGCTAAAGGCTCACCCTCGTCCACTGCTGAAGATCTCGTACGAGCCATTTGCAGAAGAGTGAATGGAACAAATGAGATTCCAAGAAACCATCTAGGATAAGAAGCATGATATAGAAGTAAGAAAAGATTTAAATTTCCTAATATATCCATGTAGCCTCCCAAAGATAGAGTACAAAAACCTCCACCCTGATCTGCAAGACTCTACTAGACATTGACTCTTATACCGATGACACTGGTGAACCTAGGCTCTGATACCAAGCTATCACGACCCAATTTCTTAAGTCATGATGGCACCTACTATCCCTCTTTTTAGGCGTACCAATCCTTGTGGCTCAGAATGGTTAGTAATGGGCCACTAAAGAAGTGAAGCACGTACAAAAAAGAGTAAAAAGTGGAAGAATGTAAAGATGACATAAAAAGAGGAGACAACCTGAAATACTTATATACAGAAGCTAAACCATCCCACGACCTGGTAGTATAGTGTAGAAGCCACTACTAAATATACAGAGTACAAGAGGGTACAAAATAAGAATATACAACTTTCTCTAAATAGCAAAAAAATTACATAGAGCCAAAGAAGAGAATAAAAGCCAAGCCCCAGTTATCAGGAGCTCACCGTATGTCTCAGGTGTCTAAAACTGCTGCACGAGTCTCTGCGCATCAATGGAGATAGCTCACACTTGGATCTACACTAGAAAGATGCAGAAGTGTAGTTTGAGTACTAATTACAATGCAACGAGTACCCAGTAGGCATCATAGGCCGACTGATCATATATAAGATATAAAAGCAATAAATAGCAGATAAGAAAGAAGTAGTCACAGAACAAACAGAGAAAAACACATGGGACCTATCAATAAATATAAGGCCAGGAGAATACAAGTACTCTATGCTAGCCATAGATGATATATTCATAAAACACAAGTGAAATAGTAGAGAACGCACCTGGATCCTTGCAACAATAATATATATACAGAGAGTTTAACGAGCATGGCGGTATACCAGTAACCTTAATAATAGGGAAAGAAGAAAAAGCAACTAAACATAATCATACTAACAATACAACTCACAAGGTATGGATGTTTGAAAAATAAGTAACAAGTACTACAGTAAGGGCGAGTAGTCTAACCTACCTACAGTCCCAACAGGTGCCCATACAATCGAGCAAAACATACAAGTTAAAACAAACCCTCTGGCATCCCATACTACCGGAGCATACACTCAACAAATAGCAAATAAGGGCGGAACTATGTAAGCAATGTATGATATGATATGAAATACTAGTGGTACCGTATGCACCTCCTCCACAGCCAGTAGGCCCAGCAGGTAGGACATATGGAAGTCTTCCCCCATATACCTCTACTCTCTCGTATACCCCTACTCTCTCGTATACCCCTCTTTTAGCACTCTCATCCCGTGGCCCCTAGTTCAGATCAACAAGGTCCATGAAGGTCTCTGAGACCACATACAAACTCTCAGTATCTCAAAATTAATGCCTAGACTCTATCCGGGTCTAAAATCAGTAAAAAGGTCATGTCTAGCACTGTGGCCTAGTCGAGCCTAGTATTGTATCAAATCAGTAGAAAATAGGTCTAGCACTCCGGCCTAGACGAATCTAGAATCTGTGTGAAAACCATTACAAAATCTCTTTTATCCCAAGAGAACCCATAAAACCAGTTTTATATCCATTTCAAACCATTTATACTAAAAATGGGCCCTCGAGGCCATGTAGGGTTTAGAAAACCAGTGATAGTTAGGCCCCCAGACTTGTAGTAGTAAAACCAATGCAGAGAAACACTTTTAATGATAATGATAATATGCTCGAATACAACCAATATCCCAATGGCTCAAAATCAACCTACTGGCCCTGCACAAACTCAATCCGCTCTATAGCACATATAATAATCTTATAATGACAAATTGATGTCCGAGACTCATGGATATTCCCCAGATATCCCACTATCTATGGTCCAAAGTCATAAGAAAAGGACATATAAGACCGCAAGGGCAATATTATTAAAATATCTCGAATACTAAAACCAACAGAGTAAATAAGAATGATCAAAAGGAAAGCGAACAAGGTCTGGGGTGCCAACCTTGTAAACTCAACCCAAAGATGCTAAATAGTATAATTATATTCTATATATGCAAAGTCTAAGGTGGATAAGACATAACCACCTGGAGTCTGATGAAAAGATGTTGGGAAGTCATCGCCCGAGCCCAAACTGCTTCGAGAAGCCCCGAATAGCAATCACACTATCAATAACACAATCTACTTGATAAAACAAAGATAATGATAGACGGGTCAAAATCCAAGTCAAAACCAGGCCCATGGGCTCCACAACTCAAAACCAAAAATGAACGTTATCACGAGGGTCACGACATAGCCAGGAACACATGCTCAATATTTGAGCCTAATTCGGGCAAGGAAAAGGCCTAAAACACCCCAGAGATGAAGAGGGATCAAAAATGCAAAAACTTTACATAATCAAGAATATGAACGAGGAATTACGTACCACAGAGAGAGGAAATAAGATCAATAAGGCAAAAGACGCATCTCAATAAATGATTAGACCCAAACAAGCATCTAAAACACAAGAATCACCCCCAAGCTAAGTTAAGAAAGATTAATAGAAATTTAGCCATGGATATGGAAGAATTGGAGAAGGACTTACCAAAACAAAGAGGGAGATGATAAAATCAACCAATCGATGAATTTCCACGGCTAGGAAATGATTTGCCCTAAAATTCTGGTGTGAGAGAAGGTTTAGAGTGAGAAGGGACATGAGAAAATGGCTGAAAAATTTAAGGGAACCAACTTTTATAGTGCAGGTCCCAGACCAGCGCAATCATGGTCCCCAGGCATAATCACGCTGAAGAAGCAACACAGGCACCTGCACGATCGCGGTGCCAAGGCATGATGACACTGAAGGAGAAAAGTGCCAAGGGCACGATTGCGGTGACCCTGCACGATTGTGATGATATTTGCTCATCTACAGTAAATCTGCAATTTTAGAAACACCCCCCAGGGTTTCAAGCATAATTTAAACTCGATACACGCAAACCAAATATATAACTAGAGTGGAAATGATATTCTGGACTCAATAGAAATGATGAAACTTCCATACGAGGTCATTTCAATGAAATGTTGACCCTAGTCAACTCTTGCTAATTCTAACCAACCACCCAAAATGAGCATGACTTACCCAAGACCCGAAAAAAACACCTACATAACTTAAACTTGAATTCCAAAGCTGATAGAACCGTCGGATTTCTAATCCAACACTCCGATCATCAAAAGTTGACCAAAGTCAAACTTCCAACCCCAACTGGCCTAAAATCTCAAAACGTGAGATAAAACCATACTGGAAGTTCTTAGGCCCCGACTAAAGGTCCAACTAGACTAAAATCCATGCTCTGGAGATAATAGAACTGTCAGAAGTCAATTCGGAGCATGATAGCCAAGAATATTGACTAAAGTCATTGATTTCCTAAGTTAAAGCTCTAAAATAGGGAAATGGTCATAACGACCTAGTGAATGACCCAGAACTAAACCACTAATCCCATCAAGTCATAAATGAATTAGGGCTACTATAGGCTAGCTCTAACAGTACAAAGAAAATGAAAATGCGAGAATAACCAGAAGGGTCATTACAAAGTAATACCAAATTAAGAAGCCCACTTTTCTTCAACACTTTTTAAGGACCAATACTGAATGTTGAGATTCTTTGCGCGATTCAATAAATAATTATTTAGGAACAAATAATCAACACTTATACGATTTTAGCAATAAAAGCTGCTAAATTCAATGGAATTGAAACTATGACAAACACATAAATATTTTTGAAGAATTTTCTTTACTTTCTCGTCTAGGGGCTAGCCTTGGGGAGTGACAAACTTGGTATTAGAGCATCAGGTTCAAAAGTCCTAGGGTGTCTGAAAGCCGCACTAAGTAGAGTCTCTTTCATGGGTGTGAAGCGTGCCACACTTATGTGGGAGAGGCTACGAGGTGTTCTAAGAGAAACTTCACTTCTTTTGCTATCTTTATTGTGCGATGGAGCGTAATTCAACTTCTCCCTTTCAATTCATTGTTATGCGTTTCAGATCATTCCTCCCCGCAAAGTTAACGTACGCAATGCTAACGCAAATCCTCCAGCCCCAAACCACGAGGTTACAAATGCAGAGTTTTGTAACACAATCCAATTGTTAGCCCAGACTGTAGCCAATCAGGCTAATCAGCAGGCCCCAGTTCCTGCGAACCCAAATGGTGGATCAGCTGCAGCCCGAGTTTGAGATTTTGTTTGCATGAATCCGTCTGAGTTTCTAAGGTCAAGGGTTGGTGAAGACCCACAAAATTTTATTAATGAGATCAAGAAGATTCTTTAGGTGATACAGGTGACTGGTACTAAGAGTGTGGAGTTAGCATCCTATCAACTCAAGGATATAGCTCACATCTGGTTCACGCAGTGGAAAGACAACAGAAGTGTGAATGCAACTCCTGTGACATGGGACTGTTTTACTGGAGCTTTTCTGGACAGGTTCTTCTCGAGATAGTTGAGGGAGGCTAAGGCCCAAGAGTTTATGAATTTGAGGCAGGGATCGATGTCAGTCTAGGAATATGGGCTGAAGTTCACTCAGCTCTCCAAGTATGCTCCATATATAGTGGCCGATCCGAGGGCACAAATGGGCAAGTTCTTGTATGGGGTATCCGATCTGGTGAAGACAGAGTGCAGGAATGCTATGCTATTAGGAGATATGGATATCTCAAGGTTGATGACCCATGCACAGCAGGTTGAGCAGGATAAACTTAATGAGATGGCTAGGGATAATAAAAAGGCTAGGACAGGCAACTATGAATATTCTCAGCAGAGGTCGGGTGGTGGAAATCGTTCACAGTTTCAGCTAAGGTCGGCAGCCCCAACACCTTTATCTGCTAGTGCTCCGTCTCCTAGGCCCCGACAGGATCAGAAGAAGCGAGCACCAAGCTCTAAATCTCATGGCAGTGTTTCAGGTAACCGTACTTTTCCAGCCTGCCCCAAGTGTGGTAAGAATCATCCAGGTGAGTGTTTGGCTGGCAGAGAAGGGTGTTTTGGTTGTGGTCAGCTTGGCCATAGGTTGAAGGAGTGCCCTTCTGCCGGAAAGGGCAGGGAGGTAACAAAGCTTAGTCTACCACTTCAGCAGCCCTAGCAAGTCGTGCAGCTTAGCAGAGTATTACTTTCGGCACAGGTGGCAGTCAGCGTCAGAACCGTCTCTATGCCATGTCTTCATGCCAGGATCAAGAGAGTTCACCACACTTAGTCACTGGAATGTTATTAGTATTCTCTCTTGATATTTATGCCTTGTTAGATCCAGGGGTTTCTCTATCTTTTGTAACCCTGTATATTGCGTGTAAATTCAGAGTCAGCCCTGAGAAAATCTTGGAACGCATCCCAGTCTCTCCTCCAGTTGGTGAGTCAGTCTTCAGTTTCAATCCTTTATAAAGTCACTTCAGCTGATTTAGTAGAGTTAGATATGACCGACTTCGATGTCATTCTTGGCATGAATTGGCTACATGCCTATTATACCTTAGTCGACCGTAGAACCAGAGTCGTGAAATTTCAATTTCCAAATGAGCCTGTCTTTGAGTGGAAGGGTAGTCCTCCTTCATCAAAAGGTCGTTTCATATCTTATCTCAAAGCTAGAAAGATGATCTCAAAGGGTTACATCTACCATATAGTTCGAGTTAAGGATTCTGAGTCCGAGACTCCACTGTTCCAGTTAGTTCCTGTAGTTAATGAGTTTCTGGAGGTGTTTCCTAATGATCTGCCCTGAGTCCCTCCTGAGTGGGAGATCGACTTTGGGATAGACCTTCTTCCAGATACGCAACCCATATCTATTCCTCCCTATAGAATGGCTCCAACTGAGCTTAAGGAGTTGAAGGAACAACTCAAAAACCTCCTAGATAAGGGCTTCATCAGACCCAACATCTCTCTATGAGGTGCTCCAGTTCTCTTCGTGCGTAAGAAAGATGGCTCCCTCAGGATGTGCATAGACTACCGTCAGCTGAACAAAGTCACAATCAAGAATAAGTATCCCATCCCTTAGATTGATGACTTGTTCGACCAGCTTCAGGGTGCCAGCTACTTCAGCCATACAATATATTTATATACAAGAGAAAACTGCTTAAAACTCTCTAACCCTAAAAGGCCTACAATTTCTATAAATTATCACATTATATAATTACCATATATACATAATGTAACACTTTGTAAATTAGGGTTAGATCTGAACCGTTAAATTTTATGTGGTACGATCTGAACCCTGATAAATCACGTATGATGTCACACCTCAAATCGATTACTGGCGCAACATGCATCTGATGCTACAAAACCACATCAGGATCTTATAAAACAACAATTCACATTATTATTAGTTTAGCCAATTATGCATAATAATGACTAACAACTATTAAATCAAATAAAGATAATATAAATGAATAAGAAGTGATCTATTTGTCTACTAAACATAGTAGTGATATTTGATAAATTTATGTATATTTTTATACCAATTTAACCTAAAATTGCTTGTTTTGAGTAGGTTGAATGCACATGTTGACCCAAAACGTACCTTATTGGTGGATGTTGCTTGATAGGAGGGTGAGAGAGAAAATAGGAGTAAAAACACATATTTTAAAATGGATTTCGAGAAAATAAAAGATTTTTGGATTCTTTCGCGGTACGTGAATGAAGAAATTTTGGGCTGCAAAGATGTCACAAAATAACAAAGTTACTGCCCAATGCGTGAGTTCTGCCATAAGTCAAAATGTAGATCATGCAGTGGTCACGCACTGCGTGACTAATGTTTGTAACAACTTTAATTAGACAAAAAATTTAAGGATTTTTTGGGCTTTTTCAGATCCCTTACATAATATAAAAACCCTAATTTTCATCTTCAGTCTCATACACATTTTTGACAGGATGAATACCATTGTTGGAGATTTTTGGAGTTTGGAACATTCCAGATTTCAACCTCCTTTACGATTGAAGAGTTTCTCTTAAACTTCTCTTATTTTCTATCATCATGGATATTGTTTTGCCATCTATTATTATGTTCTTCAGTAAAAATATGAGTATCTAGATTTCTACTTTAGATTATTGATGGAACCTTTTGTAGAATGAATTCTTGTTACGTTTTTATATAATTGAGCCTTTGAATTTCTGTACTTGTTTTTTAAATTAAGGTTGGGTCCAAGCCCGATTTTATTGCCAAAATAAAGAGTCTAACAAACCTGACCCACTGGATAAGGCCCAAAACAAAACAAAACAAAACAAACAAAAGCTAAGACAAAATGCAGAAAACAAAAAAGAAGAAAAGGAGAGGGGGAATGCTAATGTAAGTGCGAAGGGAAAGATCCTTCTAGCTTCTTCTTCAGGTGACCCTTCTTTGTCTCAAGCTCCAGTGCAGCTCAGAACAGCTCCCCATCATTCTCCTTGTTTTCTCTGATAAGGTAAGATCATTTGCTCAGCTTTCATCGTGGTTCCATGACTGCTACCAGTCTCCTTAGAGTTGTGTCGTCCCTGTTTGAGCTTAATTAGCTCCTTTGTATTGATTACTAACTCCACTTACTTTGAACTGTGATTATCAGTGGCTGTGGTTGTAAGGGTAGGCACTCTGGGTCAACGGAGCTAGATCTATACAGAGGATAAGTTTTGGGTATTTGCACACAAAGCATTTACAAGTCTCACAAATGCCGTGCAACCAACCCAATTGAAGACTTCTTTGACTCCCCTCCTTCTGATCTGGGTATTTTGACCGAGCTAAGTACCCTTCTTTCACAGCATAGTTGCTCTCATCCTTCCTTGATAATGATGAAAACCTAACTCTCCTCCCCTTGACAGATTGAGCTCCAGAAGGGGCTAATACCAATGCCTAAGAAGAAAAGAAATAGGGGTCAACGTCAATCTTGCCAGGTGAGCATCCAATTTTACTTGTTTTTGTCCTTTGTTTAATGATTTGTTCTGCTTGTTCCTATGGCCTTTTATTTTCCTGGTGCTGTTTGTGTGATGTGTTAGACTTGTGTCTGATGTGTTGGCCTTTTGTCTATTCGTGTCTCCAATTCACCTCCCCTTGTTCTCAAAATTCTCATTTCTGAGTTTCTTGATTCTAAGGTTTGGTACTTGTTATTTGTCCATCTGTAGAATTTTGCTTCCTTACTTTGGTAATTCCTGTAATGAAGAGTATGTTATAGTTTCTAAACCTGCAAAACAGAAAATTTGATTAGCAATATAATCATCCAACTTGTTGCCTTCCCTGTACACATGTTCCACCCTTCCATCCACTTCCATTAACAGGTCCTTTATTTTTTGTTTCATCCCTGCCAGCTTCCAAGGTGTTTCCCAAATCCCATCAAATATATTCTTTAAGGCTAAAGAGTCTGTTTCCAAAATTACAGGAAGATACATATGTTGAGCACAATATTCTATTCCAATTTTTAGAGCAACAACTTCAGCTTCTAGGTTAGACTCCTCCCCCAATCTTCTAACCTCAGCATGTATTAGTGTACCTTAGTCATTCCTTATGCAAAATGCTTCTGAGCTGGGTCCTGGGTTTCCTTTTGATGCACCATCTAAGTTGCATTTAAAGAAACTCATGGTGGGCATTTTCCAGTAAACAATCTGACTTCCAATCCTAGGTACATAATTCTCCAGAAACCTCACCAATTCTGGCCAGTAGGTTCAAATATTGTTTAGCCAAGGATATGTATATCTAGCTAACAAAGTTAAATTCCTGTTTATTCCCATCCTCATGCTATGTTGGGACAAGTGCCCTCCATGTTTTATCACATTCCTTCTTTTCCAAATTTGTGAAAGAATGAACATAGGCACAACCTTGAACATTAGTTTTAGCTTTGGTGAGCATTATGCACCCCACCATTTAAGGACACTTATTTTGATTTGAATAAAAGGACCAACCACCCCTGCAGCTGCTGCAAATTCCTGCCATGTATTTTTAGAGCTGGTACAGTGCATAAAAAGATGGTCCATAGTTTCTTGTACTCCATGGTCACAACAGTAGCAAACGAAATTATCACTCATTCTATTTCTGATCAGGAATTCACCAACTGGGATCCTTTTCTTCCACAATATCCATATAAAGAAAGAGACTTTAAAAGGCACCCCTTTCATCCATATTTGCTTGAACATGTTTTGATATTGTTCCTTGTTTCTCACTTCCTCCCAAGCAGATCCTACAGAGAATTTACCTGACTTGTTTAATATCCACCAAGGTTTATCCCAAGCTCCTTCATCTTCCAAATAGTGCACATAGTTCAGTATATGATTATAAACTTCTTTAGGGAAGGTGTGCTGAATTAAACCTGCATTCCAAGTCCCATTTAGGTAGAGCTGGTTGACATCTTCTAGCTGATAGTTTTTTGGGTGATTAACTGGTAGGAAGTAATCCAAAGCACCCAGTTGGGTCATGTTGTAATACAATACACTGGAGTTTCCACATTTAGGTTCCCACCATATGCTTTGATCAAAGTTATCTCTTGCTTCTAATATTAGCTTCCATGTCATGGAACTTCTTTTCCATTCTACCATCTGTGGTCCCTTCTTTTTGCAGTATTTTGTCCATATATAGTTGGACCACAAGGATTTTTGAGTCCTAAAAACCCACCATATCTTTGCAAATAAAGACTTAGATACATCAAATAGGGATCTGAAACCTAATCCTCCCTCTTCAGTGGGCAGGCAAATATCAGGCCAAGCAATCCAGTGTTTTCTTCTTCCATTCTCCTTGAAGTTCCATAAGAATCTTGAAAAAACTCTATGTAGATCATTAATAACACATTTGGGGGGTTTAATGGCAGATAACATGTATATGGGGATACTGTTTAGCACATTTTTTAGCAAGGCAACTTTCCCACCAAATGAAACCATCTTCCCTTTCTATGCTTGTAGTTTGTTTTGTACCTTCTTTATCAGTTCTGAAAAATAAACTTTCTTCTTCTTTGCATGGCCTATAGGGCACCCTAGGTACATTATGGGGAATTGCCCTCTGGTTAAACCAGTCTTCTCTTCAATCTCTCTTACATAAACATGGACAGTTTTATGGTAAACAAGGAAAGAACTTTTCTCCTTGTTAATCAGTTTTCCTGATTGTTCTTCATAGTCTTTATGGACCTCAACCACCATTTTCAAAGAAGTCTTATCAGCAAATACAAAAATGATGGTATCATTAACATAGTCTAGGTGGTTGATATCATCACTCCACTTAGGCATACCAAAACCCTTAAAATCTGTATTATTAAACAAAGAATTCAAATATATAGATAAAACCTCAGCAGCAAAATAAATAGTGCTGGAGATAAGAGGTCCCCCTGTTTTACTCCCCTTGTGGAATGGAAAAAGCCATGGTCTTGCCCATTAATTAGAACTGAGTACTAGTTGTTAGCCACAAGTCTCCAAACCTTATCTACTACCTCTGAGTCAAAGTCCATCCTTTCTAATACTTTGATTAATAATTCCAGCTCACCCTATCATATGCCTTTGCCATATCCAGTTTCAAAACTACATTTGCTGGCGTGCCCCTTATTCTGATGTCTGAAATGATTTCCTATGCCAACAATACATTTTCTTTAATGCACCTGCCTCTTACAAACCCTGATTGGTTCCTTGATATGAAGGATGGAAGCAACACTTCTATTCTGTCATGTAAGATTCTGGAGATAATCTTATTTAGAAAGTTGTTCAGACTTATTGGTCTCATATCAGAAAATGATTGAATACTCTCCTTTTTTGGTAGTAAGACCAAATTTGTGTGGGTGATAGATTTAAGTAAAGTGTTTCCTTCAAAAAAGGAAGTAACAATCTTGAACACATCTTTACCCACTATATTCCAGCAGCTTTGATAAAAGTGGCATGTGAACCCATCAGGGCCACTAGCACTATCACCTCTTAGTTCAAAAATAACTTTCCTTACCTTTTCCATAGTAGGTGGGGCATTAATCTTTTCATTACTCTCTATGCTGATGGATTGAGGAATGTGTTGGAGAAGCTTCAATTCTACATTGCTACTGGTATCTGTGAACTATTCTTTAAAGAAAGAGACAACCTCAGTAGCTACTTCATCTCCCTCTGACCATTGTCCATTTGCCTTCAGAATTCTATTCACTGTCAGCCTTTTCCTTCTACCATTCACAAGACTGTGAGAGAATCTGGTGTTCTTTTCTCCTTTTGAGAACCATTGAATACCAGATTTTTGTCTCCACAATTCCTTCTCAAAGTGAATGTACTATTTCAGTTCAGCCTGTGCTTTTTGGAGTATTATCCTGTTAGCAACATATGAGTTTTCTTCAAACAGTTCCTCCTTCATTTTGACAATCTCCTCTCTAATGATGAGATGTTTAAATATATCTCCAAATTTCTCCTTACTCCATGTAATTAAAGCTGATTTGGTCCTTTTCATTTTCTATTTGAGGTTGATAAATAGGTCAGGCTCATTTTACACCCAATTTGCCCTTATAACCTACTGAAAGTCCTACCTTTTTGTCCAAAACTTCAGAAATTTAAAAGGTCTCCTAACCATCCCATTTTGATCACCACAAGTTAGAATCATTGGGGCATGGTCTGAACCAGTCCTTGCCAGATATTCCACTTATGTTCTGCTGTTTTGCCCAAGAAACAACTGATTGAACAAAATATTATCTAGCCTTTTAAAAATTCATGCACTGTCAGCCTTTCCATTCCACCATGTAAATAGGCTGCCTTTAAAGTTTACATCAATCTAATCACAAGAGTTCATACAAAATGCAAATTCTTCATATTCCTGTGGATACACTGGAAGTCCACCAATCTTCTCTTCCTCATTCATAATAACATTGAAATCCCTACCAACCATCCATGGTGTATTAACATTCATGCTAATACAGTATATGTCATCCCACAAACTAATTCTCTCAGCTGCATCACACTTATCATATACCATTGTTACAAGAAGAGATTAGCCTGATTCTTGAAAGTTCAGTTACAAAGTGAGTTGTTGTTCTGAATCTGAAACCACTCCTACATGAACATGATCTTGGATAAACACCCATATCTTCCCATTTAGGTTATAGTTTTCATAATGCATTCCTAACTATCTCTTGTACTTATGGATTTGTCTTGCATTCTAAAAGGGTTCCATTAGAGCAAAGATAGATAATTTGTGATATCTATGTAAAATTTGAATTCTGTGGAATGAATTCTGAGTTCTTACAGACCTCACATTCCAAAACAGAGCTTTCATCTTCATAGTCTAGTAGCTTTACTAGCCTTCTTAGGATTGACCCTAATAGGCTTTGCTTCTGTCTTATTCTTGCCTTTGTTAGCTTTGTGTGCAGTCTTAGGGGACAAACCTGCACCTATCAGGACCTGACCCTCCTTCCTAGGGTTGTAACCTTCTTCTTTATCTTCCATTGCATCTTCCATTGCATCTCCTTGACTGGTGGTATCTTCTTTCTTTGTTTCTATCTCCATTTGGTGTGAGACAAGTTCATGTAATTATCTGATTGCTATTGATTTATTGCAGGGTGAGCTTCTAGATGTAGTAACAATAACATTGTTACTTGGGTATTGATGTTGCATGAGATGTTCTTCTGGGTACCTTCCAACTTTGTTACTATCAGGATCAATGGCATCAGATATATCAATCTAAAGTGGGGTCACAGTAGTTTGTTCATCTGATTTTGTGCATATACTCAAAGCCATCATTTTTGTTATTGGGCTCTGCTCTAACTGTTGATCTGTAATTGGCTCATGATTATCCTCTTCTCCCATTCTTCCTTGTTTGTGGTTGTCATTGTGTGGTGTTCCTTGCACATCTGTTTTGTCTGTGATATCTTCCTGACCTTTTGAAGAATACCTAGAATCCTTCCTTATGATTACTTCTGTGCATGTATTAGGAGGTGTACTGCTCATGTGGTCCTGATTTATGTTACTGCTGCTATTGTTTCTGATATTTGCTCCCTTTTGGTTGTTCTGTACTTAATTATCCTTAATTTCCTCATCTGCTTCCTTTTTTAAATATGTGGTCTACTCAGTAGTCTTTATTCATGTTGCCTTAGGTGTGGGTGGATGCTTCTTATTGTCAGGTCCCTCTTTGTTGTTCATTGCCCTATTATCTTCGTCATCCAGTTCTTTCCCTTCTTCTCATTTCTTCTTCTCATTCCTCCTCTATTCCTGCTAGAGCTTCAAAATTATTGTCAATCCTGATTTCATCAGTATCTTGGGGAAAGCTGTGTGACATAAGAATCTGTCTGGGTCATCTTGAATTCTAAATCTTCTATTGGTGGGATTCCATTTGGGTCCTCTTTCTCCTTTTTTGTTATTATCAGCTCCTTCTTTTATTCTCTTGGTCTCTCCAGTGTCAGCGTTTGTATATGTTCTACTTTTCTCCCTATTCAGTTTCGGGTGAAGTGCTCTACATTCTTCTTCATTGTGCCCTTGTAATTTGCATATTTTGCAGTACTTGGGTAACAAATCATATTGCACATTGATCCTTCCTACTTTGGATTCCTTGCCTTTGTCATCTAGCACCTCCAATTCTATGAACTCGGGTAGGTTGCTCGCTAAGTCCACTTGGACCTTTACCCTGACACACTGGGCCTAGTTTTGTTTATAGTGGACAAATCTAGGTGTATAGGTTTCCCAAT